>JACDQD010000190.1:0-32369 GCA_019843655.1 Lethocerus indicus
ACCTGACGGATCGTCGGCCGAGTCGTGGACCAGGACCCTCTGGACGAGCTCGTAGACGCCGGCGACTGTGGCGGCCGGCCAACTGTCGCCCGGCGCTAGCAGCAGAGAACAACACCAAGGGAAACACTAGTGACATGACTTAGTTAATTGGGGCAGAATTTAATTGAAATATTCGTTTAACTAATATCGAACAGAGTACATTACAATCGTAAAACTTTTAATAAAGGGAAAATAATTATATATATATAGATATAAAATTGCCCAGATCCGAACCCGACGGACGTTAACCGACGAAGAGATATCCCCGAGTTGTCGCCGGGTCAAGGGCGATGACCTCGGACAAAAGGCCGGCCTCAGTGTTGCCAACTCACCTGGAGCCGCCTCGCTAAATGTCCCGAAATATACAGATACAAAAATAAAAATAAAAATTAATAAAACCGTTTTAAAATACATTTCGACAATCCGGCTATTTACATAAATAATTGGAACAGGTACCTTCTCGTACCTTTCGTGTGTCTACCCACCATGTACCTTCGTGCACCTTTTCGTGTCTACCCACTATGTGCCTTCTCGTATGTACCTACTATGTAACTCCTTCTCGTGTGTACCTACTACCTTCTTGTGTACCTATATGTACCTTCTTGTGTGTACCTACTATGTAATCTTCTTGTGTGTGGTACCTAGTATACCTTCTCGTGTGTACCTACTATGTACCTTCTTGTGTGTACCTACTATACCTCTCAGTGTGTACCTAGTATGTACCTTCTTGTGTGTGTAGCTATGTACCTTCTTGTGTGTACCTACTATGTACCTTTTCTTGTGTACCTAGTATGTACATTCTGTGTACCTACTATGTACCTTTCTGTGTGTACCTACTATGTACCTTCTGTGTACCTACTATGTACCTTTCCATGTGTACCTACTATGTACCTCTCTGTGTGTGTACCTACTATGTACCTTCTGTGTACCCACCTATGTACCTTCTCTTGTAAACCTACTATGTACCTTCTTGTGTGTACCTACTATGTACCTTCTGTGTGTACCCACTATGTACCTATGTGTGTGTGATATGCGAATATCCCTGTAAAATATACAGATACAAAAAAATAAATAATTATTCCTAAACTTAAGTTTTAATCGGCCAATTTAATCGCTGTATATGACTTTTGAAAACGGGCCAAAAATCAATTTTTTATATATAAAAAACACTAGAACATTTTATCAAAAAAAAATATAAAATTAATCGAAATATTTATTTTAATTAAGGATTTTCATCCACGTTGCAGAAAAGAGTCGAATATTGCAACTTTTTTATCTTTCTTTTCGAATCGCTATTTCGACAGAAAAGATATTTTTACCAGTAATAAATACTGATTTATTTAAAAATTATTAGAAATTTTCTTACGCGCGATTTCTATTTTATTCTCGAAGTCGCGTTCAGCTTACAATCCTAACAATTTTTTTTTTTAGTTGCATTTTTATTTTCACTCTTTATATTTTTATAATGGTTTATAAAAATACCATATAATATACGGTTTATATTCGAGATTAGCTCTGAATTGACTTGAGCGCACAATTTAAGGGTTCAAATGATGATTTTGAACACAAAAGCGCCGACACAACACTGAAGACCGCTACTGAAGACGGCGAACGGCCGAAACTCTGGCAAAACTAGAGGAGATCGCCACTAATCAGAGTACCGATTGATCTCATCATGAAACTGCCGAATGAAAAACTCAAAATGTGCAGGACTTTTTGTAGACTAGCGAAAAATTGTATATTGTTGTATATAAAAAATTTTTAATTTCATTTAATATCCAAGTTTCACGATGAGATTCATCATTTTTAATGTAAAATTTATACTCTCGAGGTGACAATGTCAAGAACAAATTGAATATTAAAAATAAATTTTACGGACAGCAAAGTGTTAATAATTTCTTTATTCAAAAGATTCGGAAGATTTGTATTGATTTATTCCATTGGATTCATTCATCTGTCCATTGCTAATTTGAACGCCTGGCTAAACTGTTTGTAATTGTGTAAAATTGACTAAATTTGTAATTTTCCATCATTATATCATATATATATATATATATATATATATATACAAATGATTATTGAGTAATAATAGAATTTCCTATTGTGACCGCAAATTCATAGATTGTTGGACCGTCGACAAGTAAGTTGGATAAGATTTGATATCTACGAATAGATAAAGTCGAATCGACATTGACGAGTAGACAAAAGATAGATAAGATAAGATAGATTTCCAAATGAGAGGGTCAAAAGTCAGACTCGAAACGCGTCAACTTCAATCATTAAACTATCCTGGGAAAAGTCATTTAACGAAACAGTAATACGATGATTAATAATTCTGTATAAAAACCGTGTTCGGTTCATATAAGAGTTATACCTAACATTACTAATTTTAACCTAAACGAAAACACTCTAAAAATATTTCCCTTTATAGTACAATGATAGATATTTATATATAAGTACATAAATATATACATAGTGAAAACAAGGGGAGAATTTCAACAGAAAATGGCTACGGTCTGAACGATTTTCTGACCGAAAGATATTTTTTTAAATTTAACCCAATCGAAAACACTCTAAAAATATTTCCCTTTATAGTAATGATAATAGATATTATATAAGTACATAAATATATACATAGAGAAAACACGGGGAGAATTTCGACAGAAAATGGCTACGGTCTGAACAATTTTCTAACCGAAAGATATTTTTTTAAATTTAACCTAATCGAAAACACTCTAAAAATATTTCCCATTATAGTACAATGATGGATATTTATATATAAGTACATAAATATATATATAGAGAAAACACTGGGAGAATTTCAGAAAAATGGCTACGGTCTGAACAATTTTCTAACCGAAAGACATTTTTTAAATTTAACCTAATCAAAACACTCTAAAAATATTTCCCTTTATTATAGTATAATGATGGATATATATAGTACATAAATATATATATAGAGAAACACAGGGAGAATTTCTACGGAAAATGGCTACGGTCTGAACAATTTTCTAACCGAAAGACATTTTTTTAAATTTAACCTAATCGAAAACACTCTAAAAATATTTCCCTTTATAGTACAATGATGGATATTTATATATAAGTACATAAATATATATATAGAAAACACGGGAGAATTTCACAGAAAATGGCACGGTCTGAACAATTTTCTAACCGAAAGACATTTTTTTAAATTTAACCTAATCGAAAACTCTCTAAAAATATTTCCCTTTATAGTACAATGATGGATATTTATATATAAGTACATAAATATATATATAGAGAAAACACGGGGAGAATTTCGACGGAAAATGGCTACGGTCTGAACAATTTTCTGACCGAAAGATATTTTTTTAAATTTAACCCAATCGAAAACACTCTAAAAATATTTCCCATTATAGTACAATGATGGATATTTATATATAAGTACATAAATATATACATAGAGAAAACACGGGGAGAATTTCGACGGAAAATGGCTACGGTCTGAACAATTTTCTAACCGAAAGACATTTTTAAATTTAACCTAATCGAAACACTAAAAAATATTTCCTTTATAGTACAATGATGGATATTTATATATAAGTACATAAATATATATATAGAGAAAACACGGGGAGAATTTCGACAGAAAATGGCTACGGTCTGAACAATTTTCTAACCGAAAGACATTTTTTTAAATTTAACCTAATCGAAAACACTCTAAAAATATTTCCCTTTATAGTACAATGATAGATATTTATATATAAGTACATAAATATATACATAGAGAAAACACGGGAGAATTTCACAGAAAATGGCTACGGTCTGAACAATTTTCTAACCGAAAGACATTTTTAAATTTAACCTAATCGAAAACTCTAAAATATTTCCCTTATAGTACAATAATAGATATTTATATATAAGTACATAAATATATACATAGAGAAAACACGGGAGAATTTCGACGAAAATGGCTACGGTCTGAACAATTTTCTAACCAAAGATATTTTTAAATTTAACCTAATCGAAAACACTTAAAAATATTTCCTTTATAGTATAATGATAGATATTTATATATAAGTACATAAAATATATATAGAGAAAACAAGGAGAATTTCAACAGAAAATGGCTACGGTCTGAACAATTTTCTAACCGAAAGACATTTTTAAATTTAACCTAATCGAAAACACTCTAAAAATATTTCCTTTATAGTAATAATAGGATATTTATATATAAGTACATAATATATATAGAGAAAACACGGGAGAATTTCAACAGAAAATGGCTACGGTCTCAATTTTCTAACCGAAAGACATTTTTAAATTTAACCTAATCGAAAACACTCTAAAAATATTTCCCTTTATAGTACAATGATGGATATTTATATATAAGTACATAAATATATATATAGAGAAAACACGGGGAGAATTTCTACAGAAAATGGCTACGGTCTGAACAATTTTCTAACCGAAAGACATTTTTTTAAATTTAACCTAATCGAAAACACTCTAAAAATATTTCCCTTTATAGTACAATGATGGATATTTATATATAAGTACATAAATATATATATAGAAAACACGGAGAATTTCTACGAAAATGGCTACGGTCTGAACAATTTTCTAACCGAAAGACATTTTTTAAATTTAACCTAATCGAAAAACACTCTAAAATATTTCCTTTATAGTACAATGATAGATATTTATATATAAGTACATAAATATATACATAGAGAAAACACGGGGAGAATTTCAACGGAAAATGGCTACGGTCTGAACAATTTTCTAACCGAAAGACATTTTTTTAAATTTAACCTAATCGAAAACACTCTAAAAATATTTCCCTTTATAGTACAATGATGGATATTTATATATAAGTACATAAATATATATATAGAGAAAACACGGGGAGAATTTCTACGGAAAATGGCTACGGTCTGAACAATTTTCTAACCGAAAGACATTTTTTTAAATTTAACCTAATCGAAAACACTCTAAAAATATTTCCCTTTATAGTACAATGATAGATATTTATATATAAGTACATAAATATATATAGAGAAAACACGGGGAGAATTTCAACAGAAAATGGCTACGGTCTGAACAATTTTCTAACCGAAAGACATTTTTTTAAATTTAACCTAATCGAAAACTCTCTAAAAATATTTCCCTTTATAGTACAATAATAGATATTTATATATAAGTACATAAATATATATATAGAGAAAACACGGGGAGAATTTCTACAGAAAATGGCTACGGTCTGAACAATTTTCTAACCGAAAGACATTTTTTTAAATTTAACCTAATCGAAAACTCTCTAAAAATATTTCCCTTTATAGTACAATAATAGATATTTATATATAAGTACATAAATATATACATAGAGAAACAGGGAGAATTTCAATGAAAATGGCTACGGTCTGAACAATTTTCTAACCGAAAGACATTTTTTAAATTTAACCTAATCGAAAACACTCAAAATATTTCCCTTTATAGTACAATGATGGATATTTATATATAAGTACATTAAATATATATAGAGAAACACGGGAGAATTTCTCACAGAAAATGGCTACGGTCTGAACAATTTTCTAACCGAAAGACATTTTTTAAATTTAACCTAATCGAAAACTCTCAAAATATTTCCTTTATAGTACAATAATATATTTATATATAAGTACATAAATATATATATAGAGAAAACACGGGAGATTTCTAACAGAAAATGGCTACGGTCTGAACAATTTTCTAACCGAAAGAGATTTTTTTAAATTTAACTAATCGAAAACTCTCAAAATATTTCCTTTTAGTACAATGATGGATATTTATATATAAGTACATAAATATATATATAGAGAAAACAGGGAGAATTTCAACAGAAAATGGCTACGGTCTGAATAATTTTCTAACCTAAAGACATTTTTAAATTTAACCTAATCGAAAACTCTAAAAATATTTCCTTTATAGTACAATAATAGATATTTATATATATACAATTATATATACATAGAGAAAACGGGAGAATTTCAACAGAAAATGGCTGTCTGAACAATTTTCTAACCGAAAGTTTTTTTAAATTTAACCTAATCGAAAACCTCTAAAAATATTTCCTTTATACAATAATAGATATTTATATATAAGTACATAAATATATATATAGAGAAAACACGGGGAGAATTTCAACTGAAAATGGCTACGGTCTGAACAATTTTCTAACCGAAAGACATTTTTTTAAATTTAACCTAATCGAAAACTCTAAAAATATTTCCCTTTATAGTACAATGATAGATATTTATATATAAGTACATAAATATATACATAGAGAAAACAAGGGGAGAATTTCGACAGAAAATGGCTACGGTCTGAACAATTTTCTAACCGAAAGACATTTTTAAATTTAACCTAATCGAAAACTCTAAAAATATTTCCCTTTATAGTACAATGATATATTTATATATAAGTACATAATATATATATAGAGAAAACACGGGGAGAATTTCAAAGAAAATGGCTACGGTCTGAACAATTTTCTAACCGAAAGACATTTTTTTAAATTTAACCTAATCGAAAACACTCTAAAATATTTCCCTTTATAGTACATGATATTTATATATAAGTACATAAATATATACATAGAGAAAACACGGAGAATTTCAACAGAAAATGGCTACGGTCTGAACAATTTTCTAACCGAAAGACATTTTTTTAAATTTAACCTAATCGAAAACTCTCTAAAAATATTTCCCTTTATAGTACAATGATGGATATTTATATATACATAAATATATACATAGAGAAAACAGGAGAATTTCTACGAAAATGGCATATTGTCTGAACAATTTTCTAACGAAAGACATTTTTTAAATTTAACCTAATCAAAAACACTCAAAAATATTTCCCTTTATAGTACAATGATGGATATTTATATATAAGTACATAAATATATATAGAGAAAACACGGGAGAATTTCAACAGAAAATGGCTACGGTCTGAACAATTTTCTAACCGAAGCATTTTTTAAATTTAACCTAATCGAAAACACTCTAAAAAATTTTCCTTTATAGTACAATGATAGATATTTATATATAAGTACATAAATATATATAGAGAAAACAGGAGAATTTCTACAGAAAATGGCTACGGTCTGAACAATTTTTCTAACCGAAAGACATTTTTTAAATTTAACCTAATCGAAAACTTCTAAAATATTTCCCTTTATAGTACAATAATATAGATTTATATATAAGTACATAAATATATATAGAGAAAACACGGGAGAATTTCAACAGAAAATGGCTACGGTCTGAACAATTTTCTAACCGAATTTTTTTAAATTTAACCTAATCGAAAACTCTAAAATATTTCCTTTATAGTACAATGATGGATATTTATATATAAGTACATAAATATATATAGAGAAAACACGGGAGAATTTCAACAGAAAATGGCTACGGTCTGAACAATTTTCTAACCGAAAGGCATTTTTTTAAATTTAACCTAATCGAAAACTCTCTAAAAATATTTCCCTTTATAGTACAATGATAGATATTTATATATAAGTACATAAATATATATATAGAGAAAACACGGGGAGAATTTCAACAGAAAATGGCTACGGTCTGAACAATTTTTTAACCGAAGACATTTTTTAATTTAACCTAATCGAAAACTCTAAAATATTTCCTTTATAGTACAATAATAGATATTTATATATAAGTACATAAATATATATATAGAGAAAACACGGGAGAATTTCACAGAAAATGGCTACATCTGAACAATTTTCTAACCGAAAGACATTTTTTAAATTTAACCTAATCGAAAACTCTAAAAATATTTCCTTTATAGTACAATAATAGATATTTATATATAATACATAAATATATACATAGAGAAAACACGGGAGAATTTCAACAGAAAATGGCTACTGGTCTGAACAATTTTCTAACCGAAAATTTTTTAAATTTAACCTAATCGAAAACTCTCTAAAAATATCCCTTTATAGTACAATGATAGATATTTATATATAAGTACATAAATATATATATAGAGAAAACACGGGAGAATTTCAACAGAAATGGCTACGGTCTGAACAATTCTAACTAAGCATTTTTTTAAATTTAACCTAATCGAAAACTCTCTAAAATATTTCCTTTATAGTACAATATAGATATTTATATATAAGTACATAAATATATATAGAGAAAACAAGGAGAATTTCACAGAAAATGGCTACGGTCTGAACAATTTTCTAACCGAAAGACATTTTTAAATTTAACCAATCGAAAAAACTCTAAAAATATTTCCCTTTATAGTACAATAATAGATATTTATATATAAGTATATAAATATATATATAGAAAACACGGAGAATTTCAACAGAAAATGGCTACGGTCTGAACAATTTTCTAACCGAAAGCATTTTTAAATTTAACCTAATCGAAAACTCTCTAAAAATATTTCCTTTATAGTATAATGATTAGATATATATATAAACATAAATATATACATAGAGAAAACACGGGAGAATTTCACAGAAAATGGCTACGGTCTGAACAATTTTCTAACCGAAAGACATTTTTAAATTTAACCTAATGAAAAACTCTAAAAATATTTCCCTTTATAGTACAATGATAGATATATATATATAAGTACATAAATATATATATAGAGAAAACACGGGAGAATTTCTCAGAAAATCTGCCACGGTCTGAACAATTTTCTAACCGAAAGCTATTTTTAAATTTAACCACTGAAAAATATTTCTTTTATAGTAGATAATATATTTATATAAGTACATAAAAATATATATACATAGAGAAACGGTTTAGGAATACAGAAAATGGCTGCATGTCTGAACAATTTTCAACAGCATTTTTTAAATTTAACCTAATCGAAACACACTCTTAAAACTATTTCCCTTTATAGTACAATGATAGATATATATAAGTACATAAATATATATAGAGAAAACACGGGAGAATTTCTAAATGGCTACGGTCTGAAAATTTTCTAACCTAAGGCATTTTTTAAATTTAACCTAATCGAAAACTCTCTAAAAATATTTCCTTTATAGTACAATGATAGATATTTATATATAAGTACATAAATATATATATAGAGAAACACGGGAGAATTTCTACAGAAAATGGCTACGGTCTGAACAATTTTCTAACCGAAAGGCATTTTTTAAATTTAACCTAATCGAAAACTCTCAAAATATTCCTTTTATAGTACAATAATAGATATTTATATATAAGTACATAAAATATATATAGAGAAAACAGGGAGAATTTCAAGAGAAATGGCTACGGTCTGAACATTTTCTAACCGAAAGACATTTTTTAAATTTAACCTAATCGAAAACTCTCAAAATATTTCCTTTATAGTACAATAATAGATATTTATATATAAGTACATAAATATATATATAGAGAAAACACGGGGAGAATTTCAACAGAAAATGGCTACGGTCTGAACAATTTTCTAACCGAAAGGCATTTTTTTAAATTTAACCTAATCGAAAACTCTCTAAAAATATTTCCCTTTATAGTACAATAATAGATATTTATATATAAGTACATAAATATATATATAGAGAAAACACGGGGAGAATTTCTAAGGAAAATGGCTATGGTCTGAACAATTTTCTAACCGAAAGGCATTTTTTAAATTTAACCTAATCGAAAACTCTCTAAAAATATTTCCCTTTATAGTATAATGGCTGGTCTGAACAATTTCTAACGAAGGCATTTTAAATTTAATAATAAACCTCTTAAAATATTTTTTATAGTACAATAATAGATATTTATATATAAGTACATAAATATATATATAGAAAACACGGGAGAATTTCAACAGAAAATGGCTACGGTCTGAACAATTTTCTAACCGAAGGCATTTTTTAAATTTAACCTAATCGAAAACACTCTAAAAATATTTCCTTTATAGTACAATGATGGATATTTATATATAAGTACATAAATATATATATAGAGAAAACACGGGAGAATTTCTCACAGAGAAAATGGCTCTACAGGTCTGAACAATTTTCTAACCTGGACATTTTTAAATTTAACCTAATCGAAAACACTAAAATATTTCCCTTATAGTACAATGATGGATATTTATATATAAGTACATAAATATATATATAGAGAAAAACGGAGAATTTCAACTGAAAACTTCGGTATAGTACAATAATAGATTTTCTAACCGAAAGACATTTTTTAAATTTAACCTAATCGAAAACACTCAAAATATTTCCCTTTATATACAATAATAGATATTTATATATAAGTACATAAATATATATATAGAAAACACGGGAGAATTTCTAACAGAAAATGGCTACGGTCTGAACAATTTTCTAACCGAAAGACATTTTTAAATTTAACCTAATAACTCTCAAAAATATTTCCCTTTATAGTACAATGATGGATATATATATATAATACATATATATATAGAGAAACAGGAGAATTTCAACAGATGGCATGTCTGAACAATTTTCTAACCGAAAGGCATTTTTAAATTTAACCTAATCGAAAACTCTCTAAAATATTTCCCTTATAGTACAATAATAGATATTTATATATAAGTACATAATATATAGAAAAACACGGAGAATTTCAACAGAAAATGGCTACGGTCTGAACAATTTTCTAACCTAAAGACATTTTTAAATTTAACCTAATCGAAAACTCTAAAAATATTTTCCTTTATAGTACAATAATAGATATTTATATATAAGTACATAAAATATATATATAGAAAAACACGGAGAATTTCAACAGAAAATGGCTACGGTCTGAACAATTTTCTAACCGAAAGGCATTTTTTTAAATTTAACCTAATCGAAAACACTCAAAAAATATTTCCCTTTATAGTACAATGATGGATATTTATATATAAGTACATAAATATATATATAGAGAAAACACGGAGAATTTCAACAGAAAATGGCTCACGGTCTGAACAATTTTCTAACCGAAAGGCATTTTTTTAAATTTAACCTAATCAAAAACTCTCTAAAAATATTTCCCTTTATAGTACAATAATAGATATTTATATATAAGTACATAAATATATATAGAGAAAAACACGGGAGAATTTCAACAGAAAATGGCTACGGTCTGAACAATTTTCTAACCTAAAGGCATTTTTTAAATTTAACCTAATCGAAAACTCTAAAAATATTTCCTTTATAGTACAATAATAGATATTTATATATAAGTACATAAATATATATATAGAAAACACGGGAGAATTTCAACAGAAAATGGCTACGGTCTGAACAATTTTCTAACCGAAAGGCATTTTTTAAATTTAACCTAATCGAAAACTCTAAAATATTTCCCTTTATAGTACAATGATAGATATTTATATATAAGTACATAAATATATATATAGAGAAACACGGGAGAATTTCAACAGAAAATGGCTACGGTCTGAACAATTTTCTAACCAAAGATTTTTTAAATTTAACCTAATCAAAACTCTCTAAAAATATTTCCCTTTATAGGCATTAGATTTTAAATAAGTACATAAATATATATATAGAAAACCGGGAGAATTTCAACAGAAAATGGTCTGAACAATTTTCTAACCGAAAGGCATTTTTTAAATTTAACCTATCGAAAACTTAAAAATATTTCCCTTTATAGTACAATAATAGATATTTATATATAAGTACATAAATATATATATAGAGAAAACACGGGAGAATTTCAACAATTTTCTAACAGAAAATTTTTAAATTTAACAATCGAAAACACTCTAAAATATTTCCCTTTATAGCTAATAGATATTTATATATAAGTACATAAATATATATAGAAAACAGTCTGAACAATTTTCTAACCGAAAGGCATTTTTTTAAATTTAACCTAATCGAAAACTCTCTAAAAATATTTCCCTTTATAGTACAATAATAGATATTTATATATAAGTACATAAATATATATATAGAGAAAACACGGGGAGAATTTCAACAGAAAATGGCTACAGTCTGTCTGAACAATTTTCTAACTATTTCCCTTTATAGACCAAGGGATATTTATATATAAGTACATTTTTAAAGAGAAAACAGGAGAATTTAACCTAATCGAAAACTCTCTTTTTAAAAATATTTCCTTTATAGTACAATGATAGATATTTATATATAAGTACATAAATATATATATAGAGAAAACAAGGGAGAATTTCTTGGGAGAATTTCAACAGAAAATGGCTACGGTCTGAACAATTTTCTAACCGAAAGGCATTTTTTTAAATTTAACCTAATCGAAAACTCTCTAAAAATATTTCCCTTTATAGTACAATAATAGATATTTATATATAAGTACATAAATATATATATAGAGAAAACACGGGAGAATTTCAACAGAAAATGGCTACGGTCTGAACAATTTTCTAACCGAAAGGCATTTTTTTAAATTTAACCTAATCGAAAACACTCTAAAAATATTTCCCTTTATAGTACAATAATAGATATTTATATATAAGTACATAAATATATATATAGAGAAACACGGAGAATTTCAACAGAAAATGGCTACGGTCTGACGGTCTGACAATTTTCTAACCGAAAGGCATTTTTTTAAATTTAACCTAATCGAAAACACTCTAAAATATTTCCCTTTATAGTACAATAATAATATATATATAAGTACATACATTTCAAAGAAAATATATATAGAACTGAACAACAGAAAATATTTTCTAACCGAAAGGCATTTTTTTAAATTTAACCTAATCGAAAACTCTCTAAAAATATTTCCCTTTATAGTACAATGATAGATATTTATATATAAGTACATAAATATATATATAGAGAAAACAAGGGGAGAATTTCAACAGAAAATGGCTACGGTCTGAACAATTTTCTAACCGAAAGACATTTTTTTAAATTTAACCTAATCAAAACTCTAAAAATATTTCCTTTATAGTACAATGATAGATATTTATATATAAGTACATAAATATATATATAGAGAAAACACGGGGAGAATTTCAACAGAAAATGGCTACGGTCTGAACAATTTTCTAACCGAAAGGCATTTTTTTAAATTTAACCTAATCGAAAACTCTCTAAAAATATTTCCCTTTATAGTACAATAATAGATATTTATATATAAGTACATAAATATATATATAGAGAAAACACGGGGAGAATTTCAACAGAAAATGGCTACGGTCTGAACAATTTTCTAACCGAAAGGCATTTTTTTAAATTTAACCTAATCGAAAAACTCTAAAATATTTCCTTTATAGTACAATGATGGATATTTATATTTATATATAAGTACAAATATATATATAGAGAAAACATTTCAACAGAAAATGGCTATGGTCTGAACAATTTTCTAACCGAAGACATTTTTTTAAATTTAACCTATTCTAAAAATATTTCCTTTATAGTACAATAATAGGATATTTATATATAAGTACATAGAGAAAACACGGGAGAATTTCAACAGGGGAGAGAAAACTCTCTAAAATATTTTTATAGTAAATATAGATATTTATATATAAGTACATAAATATATATAGAGAAAACACGGGAGAATTTCAAGTACTGGCTACAGTCTGAACAATAACGAAAGGCATTTTTTAAATTTAACCTAATTAAAACTCTCTTAAATAGTACACCTAATCGAATAAAACGATATTTATATATAAGTATATAAATATATACTTGAAATATACAATAGATAGTAGATTATTTATATATATAATATACACGGGAGAATTTCAACAGAAAATACGGTCTGAACAATTTTCTATTTTTATAACCTAATAAAACACTCTATATTTCCCTTTATAGTACAATGATAGATATTTATATATAAGTACATAAATATATATAGGATACCCCATAATATAAACGACAATAAGTCGAATAAAACGAATTGAAATTATGTAAAATTTAATTCATAATATACAGTTTTTTTTTTTATATTTAAATTATCGTATATATATATTACAATATAAACAGTATGGACTCTACCAAGTACGGCGAGGATGCAGAACTAAGTTACACAGATTTGAACATTGTTCAACCCGACAACACTTGTTTCTATTGGTGAAATAATAGATCGATGTCATCACGCTGAGCTGATATAAAGATATTTAAAGAGACACACACTACCGCGCGGGTAATCAGCCATTTAGTTATCTGTAACTTTATATATATATATATATATATGCTCTCCCCACTCTCTCTCTCTCCTCCTCTCTCCACTCCCTCTCTCTCTCTCTCTCTCCCTCTCTCTCTCTCTCCTCTCAACTGTCCCAATGAACTCCTTAACTTCCTTCCAATTATTGAAACGGGGGCCCAAGTCTGTAATAGAATTAAATTACAATTGTATATATATATATATATCCCGTCATCGCAACGAAATTCACGGAACCGGAGATATCGAGATCGTGGCGCCTTTATATTCTTCTGCGACCTTCAATTGCTTTTTCTTCCGCGTTCGCCGTGCGAAAAAATATCTGGTCAAAACCGGAACAGGGACTGATAACCCAATGGCTAGATGATATATATATATATATATATATATATATATATATATATATGTTTGAACAGTCGATATCGCCTTGGCTTAACGATCGCTCTCCTCTTACGCTGTATGATTTATTCCTCCCTTATTATTATTATTGTTAATATCGACGTTCTTCAGCACGTCTTCGGTGAGGCTCTCTCGACTCTTGACGGCTTGTCTTCTTCTTCCACGTTCCTCCACCTCTCGCTCCCTCCTCCGCCTTCATTTATCCACTTCTTCAACCAATCTCTCGACTTGACAGCATTATAATTTTTTGAGGATTATGTCGACTGTTTGAGAATCGGATTTCGATCCCCTCCGCTTCTCCGTTATCCACTTATCTTCGCTTCCTCTGAAACAGCAGATTCTTTTCTTCTCCTCCTCTTCCTCCGCCTCCGCTCCCTCCTCCGCCTTCTGTTATCCACTTATTCAGCCGCTTTCCTCTAACTCTTTACAGTTTTCCTCGACTCTTTTACAGCTTCTTCCTTCTTCTTCTTCTTCCTCCGCCTCTACCTCCTCCTCTTCTGAGGGTCTATCGAAGACCCCGTAACGGACTGGTTAAATTAATTTCTCCCGTACGAATGTTATAATTTTTTTGAAACAGATTATTTACTGTAAATTGAGAAATTGCTGATACAATGTATTATCGAGGTCAGTTCCGATTCGTTAATCCGTTTTATCTTCTAGTGTTCGCGAATTGATTTTCGAAGGCTCCGCTTGATTCGCTCCTCCGGCGTCGGATTCTTCGCGAGCTGAATTCCTTCCTCTCCGGTAGTATCTTCTTCTTTCTTCTTTCGCAGTGCGTCCTACATCCATCTTCCTCCTCGACTCTTGACAGCTTTTTGATCCTCTTCTTCTCCCGCGCCCCTCCCTCCGCCTTCTGCGTGGTAAAAAATCGAAGACCCTGGTAACGGACTGGTTAAAATAATTTCTCCGGTACCAATGTTATATATTTTTTGAAACGGATTATGTCGACTATAGGTAAATTGAAAATTAAACCGGATACAATGTATTATCGAGGTCAGTTTTCCCGATCCGTTTTAAATCCTTATCTTCAGTGTTGTCGAATTTATTTTTGAAGGTTCTGCTGTTTAGATTTTCCGGCCCGGATTCTTCGCGGAGCTGAATTCCTCGTCCAATGTAGGAGTATCTTTTTTCTTTTCTTCTTGCCGGTTGTCCTCGTCCGTCTTCCTCTGACTCTTGACAACTTTTCATCCTCTTCTTCGCCTCTCTCGCCCTCCTCCTTTCTTTATCCACTTCTTCAGCCGTCTTCCTCTCGACTCTTGACAGCTTTTCGATTCTTCTTCTCCTCCTTCTTCTTCCTCCGCCTCGCTCCCTCCTCCGCCTTCTGGGTAAAAATGTATCGATAGGTAAAAAAATCTTATCGAAGACCCGGTAGCGGACTGGTTAAATTAATTTCTCCGGTATGAATGTTATAATTTTTGAACGGATTATGTCGACTGTAGGTAAATTGAAAATTCGTCGGATACAATGTATTATCGAGGTCAGTTTTCCGATTCCGTTTTAAATCCTTATCTTCAGTGTTGCGGAATTGATTTTGAAGGCTTGCTTTCGATTCGGTCCGTCCGGCGCCGGATTCTTCGCCGGAGCTGAATTCCTCGTCCGAATGTAGTAGTATCTTCTTCTTTTCTTCTTCGCCGGTCGTCCATCGTACCGTCTTCCTCTTGACAGCTTTTCGATCCTCTTCTTAGGTCCTCGCCCTCCGCCTTTGCGTGGTAAAATGTATCGATTGATTTCGATAATCGCGCAACAAAATCTTGGGCTACGGTGGATGTTTCTCTCCCCGCCGAAGACTCGGTTAAATTAATTTCTCCCGGTCAGAATGTTATAATTTTTTTTGAAACGGATTATGTTGACTGTAGCTAAATTTAGAAGAATTCGTCAGATACAATGTATTATCGAGGTCAGTTTTCCGATTCCAGTTTTGAATTCTTTTTATCTTCAGTGTCGTCGGAATTGATTTTTGAAGGTTCTGTGGTAGATTCGGGGTTCGCCCCAGTGTCGGATTCTTCGCTGGAGCTGAATTCCTCGTCCGAATGTAGTAGTATCTTCTTCTTTTTCTTCTTCTTCGGTCGTTCTACGTCCGTCTTCCTCTTGACTCCGCTGGCGGACGCCCTGATGCCCTGTTCGACCGGAATCGCTCAGCTTCTCCGTCAACTCCGACCTCTCCGCCTCGTACCTCTCGTCGCTGAAACTGTGCTTCGGTTCGGCCTGCAGCTTCTCGATCTTCTTCTTCCTCCGTTCGTCGGCCTCTCGCTCCCGCTCCGCCTTCTGCGTTATCCACTTCTTCAGCCTCTGCTCTTCGTTGATGTCGCGCAGCCGCCGTCCGCTCAGGTCGCGGCACGCTTCCCGATTCGTCGTCTTTTCGATTTGCGCCCCGATAGCCCTCAGCATCGAACCGAAACCTCCCTTACCGCCGACCAATCTCGGTACGGCTCCAACCTCCCCCTCCACCCTCTCATCCATCTCCAAACGTTTCCCTCCAGAAACCAGATAATAGTAATCATCGGGCAGGCCGAAAATTCGAAATATCTCCGCCCGAATACCCACAACGTCCACAGCCTCCAGCATAACCTTACCTCTGGTGCGGATGCCCACCGATGCCAAATCAATTTCCACAGTCATATCGGCGCTACAAACGCTAAACCTTCATTAAATTATCGGCACTGAATCCTCAACGGTTATTCGTATAAAAAAAAAATAGTAATTTCGCGACACTAACTCGGCCCAACGGCTTCACCGTACAATGCAAACAGACGCCACGGCCATCTGTATCATCAGTTGTCCTATACAAAACCGACAATAAATGTATTAATATCATAAAATCCCCTAAAAATTATAATTTATCTCGTCCCAAATATAAAATAATTGTCCAGTTTCGCAGGATAATAAAAAATTGTATATTAAACTAAACCGTCCGTTGTATTGTGTATTACGGGTACCCGAATCTAATCCGACATTCTGACTCTGGAATTCATTTTATTTCGCTATACAAAAAAAGAAACTAATAATTATCAATCTATAGTATATATTCGCCGATATTATCGACAACTTTTACGGCAAATTTTCGCGATTTACTTTTTGCGGGGTACACATTAATAGATTGAATGAAAAAATTACTTTGCACATTTCTGTTTCATATTTCATAGATTCGTTTCTTTAGATAATATTCGAATTTTTAACAGATACTGTTTTAAATTAAGTTTTCCATATAATTGGCTGCTTATAACGCCCGGGGTTCGGCAAAACGAGGCTCTTCGACGATGATATTTGATATGACGGCCTTTTGAATCGAGCCGACCTGTGAATAAAATTTAGCCCGGGTATATTCGCTATGAAATAAAAAATACAGAACCCGTTTAATAGTACAAATTGTCGATTACTTTGTATCGTGTATTGCTTAGCTATCGGGATAACAAAATATATTCTCTTGTGTACAGTTCCGAGTGTGGGATGGGGGATGGGCGTTATATACTTCGCTCGCCGGTTTTTTCTTTTGCCTGATCGGTTTCAGCCACTTTTTCGCCTGTATAAGGGATGATTTGAGTGTGAATTTTGTATAATTTGAATAATAGGAAGGCTTTGAATAATAGCGCTGTGGGCGTGGCCTGTTTAAGGGGGCGTCGTCGTCGTCGATAGCGGCCATTCCTCTATGCCGACTCCATATGACAGGGCTCCCACTACTCAGGCTCTCCTCCATAGTCAGTAGGCCGGCCGTTTTTCAGCTATTTTACACTTGCGGAATACACCTTTTTCCGCCCACTTTGAGCGCAGTTTTTTAATGCCAACCGTTTATATATCGTTTCCAGTTCACATGGAACGACCTCCTCCTCCTCCTCTGCCACTGGGGCTGGCTCCGCTGGACAACCAGGTGGCTGGACACAGCATTCCAGTCGGCCCTACAGACCGTATAGGTGAGAAACCTCTAGCAATAGAGAAAATATAGGAAATAATCCAGCCCATTACGCTCTCGGAGCGCTCCACCACTTAATATTCCCCTCCGCGTTTCCGCTCCGGAGAGGAGACGATGCGAACCATTTTCCAGTCAACGCCAGGACAATGACAAATCGTAACTATTTATAGGATATTTTTCGCTTTCGGTGTTATATTACACTCTAAGATAACAGCGGTTCGAGCGACATTCGACTCCGGTTATCCGCCGGTAGAGATATTTTCAATTCGTACGGCGAATAGAAAAAAAAAAAAGACAAAAATCCGTGAAAATTATAGCGTCATCGACGGGTAGAAGACGCTGAGGATTCGGGCCGAAAATGACGAACGGACAGACGTTTCGGAAGCGGATAATATTTCGATTTCGGAACCACAAATTTCCAACGATATATATAAAAGAACACCGATAATGGCCTTCATTCGTCTGCCGGACGATGTAATTTCGATACCGAACGTTTCGGAAAAATTTATTAGCGAACACAGTGTAAATAATATAGACGCGATAACGCGGACGATATCCACCTCCGATAATTTTTTTTTCGATATTTCAACTCGAATTGCGAGAACCAAAAATTTCCGACGATATACAAAAGAACCGTCGGATTTTTAAGGCCGATAACGGCCTTCGTTCGGTCATCGTCAACCTCCCCACTGGACGATGTAATTTCGATATAATATAGAAGCTCTTAGCCGGGATAACTGTCGTTTTTATATTGTCAATTTGTACGGCGAATAAAAAAGAGAAAAAATCCGTGAAAATTATAGCGATATCGACGGGTAGTAGTGACGAATTAGAACTCGAAATTTTGTAACAAATTTCTTTTTTAAAAATTTCACCTCGAATTGCTCGAATTCTGAAATTCCGTTATATCGAGGGATCTCCGAAAGTGATACGCGAGACAAATGTAGAAGACGCGGAGGATTCGGGCCGAAAATGACGAACGGACAGACGTTTCGGAAGTGGATAATATATCAATTTCCGACGATATATACAAAAGAACCGTCGGATTTTTAAGGCCGATAACGGCCTTCGGTCGACCTCCGCTGGACGATGTAATATCGACGGTGTGGTAGTGACGAATTAGAATTACGAAATTTTCTAGCGAATTTTTTTCGACGATAGCGATATATTTCCCGTTATATCGACGGATCTGAAAGTAGTACGGGAGACAAATGTAGAAGATGCGGAGGATTCGGGCCGAAAATGACGAACGGATAGACGTTTCGAAGCGGATAATATTTCATTTGAACCACAAATACAAAAGAACCGTTCCGATATATATATATATATATATATATATATATATATATATAAAGAACCGCCGGATTTTAGGCAAATAAAAAGAAAAATCCGATAATCATTGTTTCGACGCAAATGTAATTTTGATACCGAATACGATAGATATAGGCGAATAACCGTTTTTTATTTTCGAAATTTAGCGATATATATACGGAATTGTGAAAATATCGAATCTCGAAATCGGAAGAAAATGTATAATATTCGATATTTCATTTGATATATAAAGAACCGTAGCGATATCGAACAGAACAAGTTACGAAGATATCGAAGGAATTGAAAGTGATCTGGTGAAATGTAATATTTCGATATTCACCTCGAATTGCGGAACCACAAATTTCCGACGATACCGTTTTTTCTACTACGGATACATCGATCGATTCCGCATAATAAAAGAGACGAATGATGTTAATAGAAGAGTACCTTTTATGTTTATATATCAATTAACGCGATATTAACCTATTGTAGATTTCCTGTATTTCTGTCTCCTCCATAAAAACCGGTATATTAAAATGTATTTTTAAATGTCAGGCTTGCTGAAACACGACGGCTACCTGTTGAAGCCACTGGACAAGGCCGTCCAGGCGAAATCGGATTTTACGAAGCGGTCGAATCGTCGCAACAACGATTAATTCGCCGATCAAAAGTTCGTCCCCGTTACATGGGCACAGTCGTGCACAGGTTCGACGACAAAGGTGATATTATAAATTGGATATAAATTGAGATTTCTAAGAGTTATATAGAAATAATATTTGAGCCGGCTTTGGCGGAGTAAAAGAAAATTTTCCATTTTCATGGAATAAACATGCATTTTCCGCGAACAACATTTCGGTAGTTCTTATTTGGAGAGACGAAGGTTATCCTCACTTTGGGGGCCCCACACTAGGGAGAAAAGTGCAAATCGGTGTCTGCGAGAGAATTTGTAAAATGTAAAATTTGCAATTTTTCAACTTTCCTTTATAGGGCAAGTGTACCTCGGTGCAATTTTTCGGGACCCCAACTTTCAGAATTGGGACAAATCGAGAGGAATTTTGAAAATCAAAATTTTCATCATCAAGATTTTCAACTTTCCCATATAGTGGCAAGTGTATTACTTTGGTGTTCCTAAGACTATTAGACAAATCGTGGAAATTTTCGAAAAATAAAATTTTAATGGGGGTCTCGAGACTAATTCCTTAAATATAAAGGGCAAGTGTAACAATTTGGGACCCTGAGTATTTGGGATTTCAAATCGGAGGAGAACATTCGAATGTAATTTTAATACGTAAATTTTCAAGTTTTTTGTTGTCAAATTTCCTCTATAGGAAGTGTACCTCAGGGACCAAATGAGTATGACAAATCGGAGAGAAATACAAGGTAAAATAAAATTTTCAATTTTCAACTTTCCTCTATAGGGCAAGTGTATCTCACTTTGGGACCCTGATGGGACAAATCGGAGGAGAATTTGGAAAAAATAAAATTACAATTTTTCAACTCTCCTTTATAGGGCAAGTGTACCTCACTTTGGGACCACTGTCGACCCCAAATATGGGACAAATCAGAGGAGAATTTGGAAAAAATAAAATTACAATTTTTCAACTCTCCTTTATAGGGCAAGTGTACCTCACTTTGGGACCACTGTCGACCCCAAATATGGGACAAATCAGAGGAGAATTTGGAAAAAATAAAATTTCAATTTTTCAACTTTCCTTTATAGGGCAAGTGTACTCACTTTGGGACCCCTATGGGACAAATCGGAGGAGAATTTCGAAAAATAAAATTACAATTTTTCAACTCTCCTTTATAGGGCATGTGTACCTCACTTTGGGACCACTGTTAACCGAGAACGGGACAAATTTGAGGAGAATTTTGAAATATAAATTTTCATTTTTCAACTTTCCTTTATAGGGCAAGTGTATACTCCCGCTGAAACTTCATCGAGTTTTCCAATTTCTATGTCAACTTTTTTTTTTTTTTTGTCATGAGCGTGAAATTTCTCAAGCTGCAGGACGATCGTCGTCTGCGCAAGCCGTGCATAATGGGCGTTAAGATCGGACGGAGGACTTGGGATCCGAACGCGACCGAATCGAAACGTGAACTCGAAGATGTACGTACTTTGTGTTGACTCGGTTTTATTTTTTTTTTACCGCAAAGTGTTAACGATAAATACGAAATTTGCGTCACGCTAAATCCGATCTGCAGCAGACCGAAAAGTGAAACGTCTCCGGTTACAATATACGGGCGAATAAATATCGAATTATTGTATTTAATAACGCGACGAATCGATGTAAAGTATTCGACGGAGAAAATATCTATTGCCGCAAAAATTACCAGTTTTTCGGTCGTAACAAAAACATTTTTAGATATACCTGTTTTGTGGTCTGCGAGGTGTCCTCTCGCTGCGGTTTGGTCTTTGCCAGACACGGTGGTTTCGCCGCCGTAATCTTCAGTAGAAGATGACGAGGCGGAAGCGACCCAGCGAATCGCTGTATTCACTTTCCTCGCAGACCGCAAAGCAGATACGTTAAAAATTTACTAATTTAATAGTACCCGTTTTGTGGTCGGAAGGGTCGGAATACAGCGTAGGTTCGTTAAGTTTCCGTCTCCTCGCTGATTTGGTCTTTGGTCAGCGAGAGGAGACGAAACTTGAACCACAAAGCGGTCGTGTATTCGACCTCGAGACCGCAAAACGGGCACGTTAAACTAAAAATTTACTAATTTAATAGTACCCGTTTTGTGGTCATGGGGGGGTCGGAATAGCGTAGGTTCGTAAGTTTCCGCCTCCTCTCACTGATTTGGTCTTTGGTCAGCGAGGAGACGGAAATTAACGAACTCTGACTCATTCAGAGACCGCAAAGGGTACGTTAAACTAAAAATTTACTAATTTAATAGTACCCGTTTTATTGTTATACGTAGAGTTCCCTCTCCTCTCGCTGATTTGGTCTTTGGTCAGCGAGAGGAGAGCCGAAACTTCGCGAACCTACAAAAAACATTTTTAAATCATTTTTTTTTTTTTGGCAAAACCTCAATTACTACATAGACATTTCAACTGTAACGTAGATATTTTTATTGCATTTTACTTACGGTATCGGAAAAAATTTGTTAAGAGATACTGCCGTAATAGCTGTTCGAAATGAAATTATGTAAATTATTAAATAGCGTACTAATCAATTATCGAAAGTAGTAACATTTCTTCGTTATAATATTTCGACTATTCATTTAGCTGACGAGGACGTTTTATAATTTCCGTATAATTAAAAAAAAAATATACAAAACATATCGTTACTTGTAAGTGTTGTCATGTCGTTCGAAAAATGATCTGTATCGTTTTTTTTTTTGTGTGTTTTTCTTTCCGCTGTTCCAGAAAAAGTACGTTGCTTGCAAAACAGCATTTGGATTTTGTGTTCCAGGTTATCAGGTCCACGACGTAACGAAGCGAATTTACGTCAAACGCCAAAAGGATTATTGTAAACTTCTTACGGAGGAAACGCTGCCAGACGGTAATCGCTTTTACGGCACATTTTTTTTTTTTTTAGACGCAATAAAACTGAATTTACCCGAAAAAAAAAACATTCCATCCGGTAGGAATATAGCGGAGGGAGAAAAAAGTTTAGAATAGAAAAATGTGGTCCAAGGACTTTCGAAAACGGTCGGTTATATCAATGAGCTTAGTTTCAAGAGTAAGTTTCCGACGTACTTTTCGGTCGGGGAAGAGTTTTTCGGACAGTCGAAATTTAGCGAAAATTAGCTGCGGCCGAAAGATAAAAGATGTATTTCGGTCTCGAGGAGTTCTTCGACTTTTGCCGGACTGCGGTTTCGGCCGCTCGCCGTCTTCAGTAGCGGCCGCCACTTCGGCGCGGACAGTTCCTAGCTTTTATCCTTTAATATTGTACCGATATTTTATATTATTATTGCGATATATACAGCGGTTAGACGTCCGGTCGCAATCTTCAGTAGTTAGTCCCCAATCTCGCTATTCGGTTACACCAAATGGCGTTAAAAAATGTATTTGAAAAATACACGACCGAATTACTTTTATCGATCGATATAATTGATCGTTTTAAACCTCAAGCCGTTGAGGGGGTCTTAAACTGAAAATTAATTTTAATCGACATTTTGTACCCAAAAATAATCGACAATTCGATAAGATCTATTTCGGATAAATTAAAATTTATTTTTCTGGCAAAATAAAATGATTACCGAAGTCAAAATGTTGTGATTACTTTTGGGTACCCCAATAATACATGATCCGGATAGATAATTGGGTAAATGAAAATTTTACCCAATAAAAAGTGATTAATAATCGACATTTTGTACCCAAAAATAATCGACAATTCGATAAGATGTATTTGGGATAAATTAAAATTTATTTTTCTGGCAAAATAAAATGAATTTCGAAGTCAAAATGTCACTTTGGGTACCCCCCTAATACATGATCCGGATAGATAATTGGGTAAATGAAAATTTTACCCAATAAAAAGTGATTAATAATTGACATTTTGTACCCAAAAATAATCGACAATTCGATAAGATGTATTTCGGATAAATTAAAATTTATTTTTCTGGCAAAATAAAATGAATTCCGAAGTCGAAATGTTGTGATTACTTTCGGGTAAATAATACATGATCCGGATAGATAATTGGGTAAATGAAAATTTTACCCAATAAAAAGTGATTAATAATCGACATTTTGTACCCAAAAATAATCGACAATTCGATAAGATGTATTTCGGATAAATTAAAATTTATTTTTCTGGCAAAATAAAATGAATTTCGAAGTCAAAATGTCGGTCACTTTTGGGTACCTCTAATAGACCACAAAACAGGTATTCTAAACTGGTTTAATCGATTATTAATTTGATATACCCGTTTGTGGTCTTCGATCACTTTGGGTTTAATTGGAATATACCCAATAAAAGTATTAATAATCGACATTTTGTACCCAAAAATAATCGACAATGATAAGATGTTTTCTGTCTCGGTTTGGTCTTTCGCCGGACTTGGTTTGTCGGCGTTCGCCATCTTCAGTAGCGTATTTCGGTCAGATAAACGACCGACATACTGACAAACACTACAGTACATGTGAAGTGAGCTTAATATCGCATTAATTGATATATAAACATAAAAGATACTACTTTGATATACCTGTTTTGTGGTCTGCGGGGGGTTGGAATACCCCCGTAGGTTCGTGATGTTTCTGTCTCCTCTCTCTCGCTGACGGTTTGGTCTTTCGCCAGACTGCGGTTTCGGCCGCTCTCGCCGTCTTCAGTAGCGCCCCGTGTGTCACTGTCACTGTCAGCATCCTCACTGCACTGCACTGTGTCACTTACACATGTACTGTCCCACAGTGAGGATGGCCAAAACATCCAAAGTGCTGACAGTGACAGTAACACAGGGGGGGCGCTACTGAAGACGGCGAGCGGCCGAAACCGCGGTCCAGCAAAAGACCAAACCGGCAGCGATAGAAGACAGCAACAGATTGATTATTTTTATTTTTTTTTTCTCAGCATTCCGAGAGTTTTTGAACTACGAAAGCGGGCTCAGTTCGGCGGTGCTCAACCAATTCCTTGTCCAACTTGAGGAGCTGAAGAAGTGGTGGGAATCGCAGAGGATTTTCCGCCTCTATTCAAGTTCAATACTGCTTTGTACGACGCCGGACGGCTGGAATCGCTGAAGACGGCGACGGCGACGACGGCCGCGGCGACGACGATGGCGACGACGACGGGCGACGACGGCGACGGCGACGGCGTCTCCTCCTCGTCGGCGACGTGCGGACGACAGTGGCAATTTCGACTCGTGGATACGCGCCTACATGATTGATTTCGCGCACGTATTCCCGGCCGAAGACCGCCGCCTCACCGACCTCAACTACGTCGGAGGAATCGAAAATCTGGTCCGTCTCCTGAAGACGTTGTGAACCGTTTTTTTCGGCTGCGACGACACATTTTCAACCCTTTCCGCCCTCGAGGCCCTTTTCTGTCGGTTGAAACTCGTACTGTAAACGTTACATCGTACCGCGAACCGGATGATGACGTCTTCCCCCCCCCTACCGGCGTTATCGTCAGTTTCCAACACCGTCTCGATAACTGATTCCTCGGTGAAAAATAATTTGTGAAAAATCTATCGGTCCTTTTATGCGCGGAAATAAACCGGATATAAACGGTATTCTTCCGTCCTTCGAGGGCCTGACTCCTGACGGGGCTCCTCCAAGTCTCCTCGTGGTTCCTCAGGAGTCCCCGAGGGCTTTCAAGTCTCCCGTGGGTCCTCCAAGGGCTTTCCAAGTCTCCCCTCGTAGATCCTTGTGGGTACTCCGAGGGCTTTCCAAGTCGTCGTGGGTCCTCCAAGGGCTTTCCAAGTCTCCTCTTTGTGTGGGCCATGTTCCTCGGGTCATCGAGGTTTTCGGGCTTTCCAAGACCTCGTCCTCGAAGGGTTTTCAAAGTCTCCTCGTGGGTCTTTTCCAAGTAGACTCGTGTGTTTTCTCCTCGTGGGCCATCCAAGGGCTTTCCAAGTCTCCGTGGGTCCTTCAAGTCTCCTCGGGGCTGTCGGTCCTCCAAGGGCTTTCCAAGTCTCCTCTCCTCCTGGCAGTTTCAGGGCTTTCAAGTCTCCTCGTGGTTCCTCGAAGATCGTGGGTCTTTCCAAGTGTCCTCCAAGGTTTTCCATGTCGTCGTGGGTCCTCCAAGGGCTCAAGGGTTTTCCAAGTCTCCTCGGTCCTTGTGGGTCCTCCGGGCTTTCAAAGTGTCCTCCTCCAAGGGTTTTCCATGTCTCCTCGTGGGTCCTCCAAGGGTTTCTGTCTCCTGTCCTCCAGGGGCTTTTCCATGTAGATCCTTGTGTATCCTCCAAGGGCTTTCCAAGTCTCCTCGTGGGTCCTCCAAGGGTATTTCCAAGTCTCCTCCAAGGGTCCTCGAAGGGATATCGTGACGTATCTCAACCGTTGTTTTACAACCCTTCGCCCTGGGGGTTCAATTTTTGCAATTTAACTAATATCGACAGGCTTCTTCCGATAAATTACCCCCAGGTCCAAGAGACGTATTCTTCTTTCCGCTCATTGTCTCTCGTGATCGAGCCAAGATTCGTGCATATCTCGATCACTCTTTTCCGGACTGTCGTGAAAAAATACAGACAGATATATAATAATAATAATAATAATTTGATATCACTGTGTGTGTGGTCTGCGAGGGGTTGGAATATACTGTAGGTTCGTGATGTTTCTGTCTCCTCATCTCGCTGCCGGTCTGGTCTTTTGCTAGACCGGTTTCGGCCGCTCGCCATCTTCAGTAGCGCCCCCTGTGCTAATGTTTTAAACACATTTTTTCCGACGCACAATCGGTACCGACTGATTTTTCCGATCTCCCAGTTAAAATGTTGTATCACTGTAAAACCGTAAGTGCCATTTTTTGTTAATATCGGCGGAGAATAGCGATTATTTTGTTAATAAAGAGGATTGACGAAAAAAAAGTTTGTCGAGTTTTTGATTTCTCAAAAAAAAACCTGTGCGGGGGGGGGGATTTTTTCCCCCCCCCAAAGGGACTCCCGATCCCCGGATTCCCGAAAAATAAGCCGGGGCTTATTATTGTTCCGAGGGGAACACCCTGGGGATATATAAGGGCCCCAAGACCGCATCCGGGAGTACCCACGAGGAGACTTGGAAACCATTGGAGGACCCACGAGAAGACTTGAAAACCCTTGGAGGACCCCAGAATCCACTGGGACCCACGAGGAGACTTGGAAAACCCTTGGAGGACCCATGAAACTCACGAGGAGACTCAGAAGAATCCTTGGAGGACCCCCTTGAGGATCATCCTGAGGACCACGAGGAGACTTGGAAAGCCCTTGGAGGACCCAGAGTCTACGGAGACTGGAGAGAAGCCCCGATGTGGAAGACCCCCCGAGGATCCACGAGGAGACTTGAAAGCCCTTGGAGGACCCACGAGGCTACGAGGGACAACCCTGGGAAAACACGAGGAACCCGAGGAGACTTCTGGAAAGCCCTTGGAACCCACAGGGGACCCCTTGAGGAGGACGAGGAGAACTTGGAAAGCCCTTGGAGGGGATCCCTGAGGACCCAAGGAGACTTGGAAAGCCCTTGGAGGGCCCTGAAGAGGACCCACAGGGAGAGAGACTTGGAAAGCCCTTGGAGAGCCCACGAGACTTGGAAAACCCTTGGACTTGGGGACCCACGAGGGACAAGAGGGAGATACAGGGACCCACTAGGAAACTTGAAAACCCTTGGAGGGACCCAAAGAAAGGACAACTTGGAAGCCCTTGGAGGACTCGAGAAGGGACCCCCACGAGGTCGGAGCCCTACTCCCAAAAGACCACTCACGAAAGCCCAAACCCACAGAAAACAAAACCCAACAAGACCCAGACAGAGGACCTAAAACCATTGAGGACCAAGAGAGGAAACCCTGCGAGGAGACCCCTAAAATCAGTCCCCCAGGACGGAAGGCTGGCGCCCAGGACCTATCTGCCCTGTCCAGGAGTCACTAAAATACCGTTGTACCGAATAAAAGTATTTCCAACAACGACCGGCGGTATTTTGTATAAACCCCCCTACGGCGCCCCTCTCCCGCAATTATACGTCCATTGTTCCGAATAAATTCATCGAATAGAAAATTCCCCTTATGATTCTAAGAAATTTGGCGGAATTCTACATTATTTTCGCTATTTTTCGCTTTTCGGCTAACGTAAAAATACTCACTTTGCGTAGTGAATTTAATTTTGTAACGGTTGGCCACACTGGTCAGGCAGGTTACTGGTTGTCGTTTGGAAAATGTCTGCAACATTCCACCCTCTGTTATTATGAACTTATTTCCGAGATATTTGACAATTATCTCTTGCTCAGTGTGCATTTTATCGATTATCGTCCCTTTGGCGTTGTACAGAATTTTCGCCGGCAATTACTTTTACGGAAAGAACGTTTCCAGCCAAAACGGTGAGTGGAATCATCATATCGGGTCGACAACTAAGTGTAATAAGTACATATTTTTAAGTACTTCGCAACATCTACGGCACAGATAAGCCCCGTAGACGGTTTCTAATGCGCGTATAAGATATTATTCGGCTTCTCTGCAATGTCCCAGTGTTGACTCGTGGTAAAGAATTTGTGCCGTAAGCGAAAGCCACGAGTCAGACTCGTGGTAAAGAATTTGTGCCATAAGCGAAAGCCACGAGTCAGACTCGTAGTAAAGAATTTGTGCCGTAAACGAAAGCCACGAGTCAGACTCGTGGTAAAGAATTTGTACCATAAGCGAAAGCCACGAGTCTGACTCTTGGTAAAGAATTTGTGCCATAAACGAAAGCCATGAGTCTGACTCGTGGTAAAGAATTTGTGCCATAAGCAAAAATCTGACGGTAAAGAATTTGTGCCACTACGAAACTGGTAAAGAATTTGTGTCATAAGCGAAAGCGATGAGTCTGACTCGCGGTAAAGAATTTGTGCCATAAGCGAACCGAAAGCGACTCGTGTTAAAGAATTAGCCGTAAGCAAAGCCACAGTCTGACTCTTGGTAAAGAATTTGTGCCATAAGCGAAAGCCATGAGTCAGACTCTTGGTAAAGAATTTGTGCCGAAAAGCCACGTCTGACTCGTGTGGTAAGGAATTTGTGCCATAAGCGAAAGCCAATGAAGTCTGACTCTTGGTAAAGATATGACTCGTGGTGTGCCATAAGACGGAAAGCCAAGTGCTGACTCGCGGGTAGGAATTTGTGCCATAAGCGAAAGCCACGAGTCTGGACTCTTGGTGACTCGTTAAAGAATGCTCAATCTAAAGCCATGCAGTCTGACTCGTAAGGAATTTGTGATGCGAAAGCCATCTGACTCTTGGTAAAGTTTGTCAAAATAACAAAAGCCCCGAGTCAGACTCATCGTAGTAAGGAATTTGTGCCATAACGAGAACGAGTCTGACTCTTGGTAAAAGAATTTGTGCCATAAGCCAAAGCCACTAGTCAGACTCTGGTAAGGAATTTGTGCCATAAGCGAAACCGCGAGTCTGACTGGTAAGGAAAATTTGTGCCATGTGAAAACGATGAGTCTGACTTCGTGGTTAAGTATTTGTACCATCATGAAAGCGACGAGTCTGACTCGTGGTAAAATTTATTACCGTAAGCAGAAAGCCGAGTCTGACTTCGTGAGTAAAATTTGCCGCCATAAGCGAAAGCCCGATGAGTCATGACTCTTGGTAAAGAATTTGTGCCGTGAAAGAAATACGAGTCAGACTCTTGGTACATTTGTGCCATAGCGAAAACCCGCGAGTCTGACTCTTGGTAAAGGAATTGTGCCATAAGCGAAAACGAGTCAGACTAAATGTAGTAAAGAATTTGTTACCATAAAAGCGAAGAAAGCCAGTCTGACTCTTGGTAAAGAATTTGTGCATAAGCGAAAAGCCGACGAGTCTGACTCTTGGTAAAGAATTTGTGCCATAAGCGAAAGCCACGAGTCAGACTCGTGGTAAGGAATTTGTACCATAAAGCGAAGCCGCGAGTCTGACTCTTGTAGTAAGAATTTGTGCCATAAGCGAAAGCCGAGTCTGACTCGTGGTAAGAATTTGTGCCATAAGCGAAAGCCGCGGGATCTGACTCGTGGTAAAGAATTGCCATAAGCGAAATACGAGTCTGACTTCGTGGTAAAATTGTGCCATAAGCAAAAAAACCTGAGTCTGACTCGTGGTAAAGAATTTGTGCCATAAAGCGAAAACGAGTCTGACTCGTGGTAAAATTGTGCCATAAGCAAAAAAACCTGAGTCTGACTCGTGGTAAAGAATTTGTGCCATAAAGCGAAAACGAGTCTGACTCTTGGTAAAGAATTTGTGCCGCGATAAGCAGAAAGCCACGAGAGTCAGACTCGTGAAGAAAGGAATTTTGCCATGGCGATGAGTCTGACTCTTGGTAGGAATTTGTGCCATAAGCATGAGTGGTTAAGTATTTGTGCTGACTGAGTCTGACTCGTGGTAATTGGCCATAAGCGAAATAAAGAATTTGTGCCATAAGCGAAAGCCCGAGTCTGACTCGTGGTAAAGAATTTGTGCATAAGCGAAAGCCCTGAGTCTGACTTCGTGGTGAAATTGACCATAAGCGAAAGCCGTGAGTCTGACTCGTGGTTAAGTATTTGTACCATAAAGCGAAAGCGGCGAGTCTGACTCGTGGTAAAAATTTGCTATAAGCGAAGCCAGAGTCTGACTCTTGGTAAGGAATTTGTGCCATAAAGCGAAAGCCACCGAGTCTGACTCTTGGTAAAAGAATTTGTGCCATAAGCGAAAGCCACAGGTCTGACATTAGTACAGGAATTGAGCCATAAGCGAAAGCGCGGAGTCTGACTTCGTGGTTAGGTATTTGTGCCATAAAGCGGCCGAGTCTGACTTCGTGGAAATGGCATTGTGCTGTAAGCAATACGAGTCGACTCTTGGTACAGGTTTGCCATAGCGAAAATATGAGTCAGACTTGTGGTAAAGAATTTATTAAGCGAAAGCCAGAGTCAGACTCGTGGTACAGAATTTGATACCCGTGAAAGCAAAGCCACGAGTCTGACTCTTGGTAAAGAATTTGTGCCATAAGCGAAAAAGCCACCAGTCGAACTGTGGTAAAAGAATTTTATGCCATAGCGAAAACCGCAATTGAACTTCGTGGTGGTAGGGAATTTGTACCATAAGCAGCCCATGAGTCTGACTCTTGGTTAAAGAATTTGTGCCATAAGCGAAAACCACGAGTCCAGACTCTTAGTAAAATTTGGCCACCATAAAATACGAGTCTGACTCTTGGTAAGAATTTGTGCCATAAACGAAAATACGAAGTCAGACTCTTAGTAAAAATTGTGCGATGCAAAATGCAGTCAGACTACGTAGTAAAGAATTGTACCATAAGCGAAAGCCACAGGTCAGACTCTTGTTAAAGAATTTGTACCATAAAAGGCGAAACCCATAGGTCAGACTCTTGGTAAAAAGAACTGGTACAAAAGTAGAAATACGAGTCCACGACTCTTGGTAGGAATTTATTGCCATAAAGCGAAAACCAGGTGTCTTGGTAAGAATTTGTGCCATAAGCCACAGGAATTTGTTTCTTGGTGAATTTGTGCCATAAATGGCGAGTTTGACTTCGTGGTTAAGTATTGTACCATAAAAGCGAAAGCGACAGTTTGACAGTAGTGGAATTTGGACCATAAAAGCCTAAATTTTCGAGTTTATTCGTGGGTACAGAATTTAAGCCACCATAAAAGCGACAAGTTTGACTTGTGGTACAAAATTTGTGCCATAAAGCAAAATGATGAGTCTGACTCTTAGTGGGAATTTGTTACCATAAGCGATGAGTCTGACTCTTGGTAAAGGAATTTGTACCATAAAGCGAAAGCCACAGTCAGACTTGTGGTAAAATTTATTATACAAAGCGAAAGCGGCGAGTCTGACTTCATGGTTAAGCATTGTACCATAAGCGAAAGCGACAAGTTTGACTTGTGGTAAAGAATTTGTACCGTAAGCAAAACCCTGGAGTCAGACTATACACAAGGAATTTTAATTGTGTTCGATTTTCTTTTGAAGCGATAAGGCAGTCCAAATGTGC
>JACDQD010000111.1:0-125983 GCA_019843655.1 Lethocerus indicus
AAAATTTAAAATTTTCGATTTTTTAGCTCTCCTTTTAGGGAGCAAGTGTAACTCACACAGTTACTTTGTACACTTGTGGTGGGAATAGGGCAAATTCTGGCGACATTTTTAAAAAATTTAAAATTTTCGATTTTTACTCTCCTTTTAGGGGCAAGTGTAGCTTACTTTTGTACACTTGTAGGGACCGCCGATGGTATGGAGCAAATTCTACGACCTTGATTTTAAAATTTAAAATTTTCGATTTTTACCTCTCCTTTTAGGGGCAAGTGTAACTCAGTTCTTTTGTACACTTGTGGTGGAATATGGGCAAATTCTGGCGACATTTTAAAAAAATTAAAATTTTCGATTTTTTAGCTCTCCTTTTAGGGGCAAGTGTAACTTACTTTTGTACACTTGTGGTGGGAATATGGGCAAATTCTGACGACATTTTTGAAAAATCGAAAATTTTCGATTTTTTAGCTCTCCTTTTAGGGGCAAGTGTAACTCAGTTTTGTACACTTGTGGTGGGAATATGGGCAAATTCTGACGACATTTTTGAAAAATCGAAAATTTTCGATTTTTTAGCTCTCCTTTTAGGGGCAAGTGTAGCTCACTTTTACACTTGTGGATGGAATATGGGCAATTCAGGCGACATTTTTGAAAAATTTAAAATTTTCGATTTTTTAGCTCTCCTTTTAGGGGCAAGTGTAACTCACTTTTGTACACTTGTGGTGGGAATATGGGCAAATTCTGACGACATTTTTGAAAAATCGAAAATTTTCGATTTTTTACCTCTCCTTTTAGGGGCAAGTGTAACTCACTTTTGTACACTTGTGGTGTGAATATGGGCAAATTCTGGCGACATTTTTGAAAAATTTAAAATTTTCGATTTTTTAGCTCTCCTTTTAGGGGCAAGTGTAACTCACTTTTGTACACTTGTGGTGGGAATATGGTGGATTGGGAACAGGCAATTTAAAAAATTTAACATTTTCGACCGAATTTAAAATTTTCGATTTTTACCTCTCCTCCTCCTTTGGGCCAAGTGTGTTAACTTTTGGACACTTGTGGGAATATAAGTTCTTATGTGGTGGGAAATATGGAGGGCAATTTTCGATTTTTAGCGGGGCAAGTGTAGCTTAAAATCTTTTAAAATTTTCGATTTTTACCTCTCCTTTTAACTCAGTTTAGGACACTTGTGGACCGAATATGGGCAAAATCAGGGCAACATTTTTAAAATTTCAAAATTTTCGATTTTTACCTCTCCTTTAGGGGCAAGTGTAACAATCAGTTTAGGACACTTGTGGGCCTCGGAATATGGGCAAATTAACACTTGTGGTAGAGCAAAATCAGACGCATTTTAAAAATTTCGGGCAAAACTCAGTTCGACGACATTTTAGCCTCTCCTTTTAGGGGCAAGGTAAGCACTTTTTACACTGCCGAATATGGGCAAATTTTTAGGGGCAAGTGACATCAGTTTAGGACTCTTAATACTTGGCAAAATCGGGCAACAATTTTTAAAAATTGAAAATTTTCGATTTTTAGCTCTCTCCTTTTAGGGGCAAGTGTAGCTTACTCAGTTTAGTACACTTGTGGTGGGAATATGGCATTTGGCGACAATTTTAAAAATTTAAAATTTTCGATTTTTAGCTCTCCTTTTAAATTTCAAAATTTTCGATTTTTAACCTCCTTTTAGGGGCAAGTGTAATCACTTTTGTACACTGGCCGCCTTTAGTGGGAATATGGCAAATTTCTGGCGACATTTTTAAAAATTTAAAATTCGATTTTTAGCTCTCCTAGGGCAAGTGTAGCTTACTTTTGTACACTTGTGGAATATGGCAAATTTGGCGACATTTTTAAAAATTTAAATTTTCGATTTTTAGCTCTCCTTTAGGGGCAAGTGTAGCTATTTTGTATACTTGTGGTGGGAATATGGGCAATTCTGGACATTTTTGAAAATAAAATTTTGATTTTTAGCTCTCCTTTTAAAAGTAGCTTACTTTTGTATACTTGTAGGGAATATGGTAAATTTTGACATATTTTAAAAATTTAAAATTTTCGATTTTTTAGCTCTCCTTTAGGGGCAAGTGTAAATATTTTGTATACTTGTGGTGGGAATATAAAAATTCTGGACATTTTTAAAAATTTTCGATTTTTCACCTCTCCATCTAAGCCCTTAGGGGCAAGTGTAGCTACTTTTGTTATACTTGTGGTGGAATATGGGCAAATTCTTTTTAAAAAATTTAAAATTTTCGATTTTTAGCTCTCCTTTTAGGGGCAAGTGTAACTTACTTTTGTACACTTGTGGTGGGAATATGGGCAAATTCATGGCGACATTTTAAAATTTAAAATTTTCGATTTTTTAGCTCTTCCTTTTAGGGGTGTAACTCAGTTTTGTACACTTGTGGTGGAATATAAAATTATGGCGACATTTTAAAAATCGAAAATTTTCGGCGTTTTAAGGATTTTATGCTGGGCAAGCATTTTGACGTATTTTGGGAATTTATAGGAATTTGGACCATTTAGGGCTTTTCATAGCATTTTGGGTCCTTTTTAAGCGTTTTTGTACGTATTTTGGCTTTCATAGGATTTTGTATGTATTTTGGGCTTTCATAGGATTTTGTATGTTTTTGGCTTTTTATAGCATTTTGACGAATTTTGGGCTTTATAGTTTTTGACGTGTTTAAAGCTTTTATGCCTATTTTAGCTTTTTAAAGCGTTCTTGACGTATTTCGGCCATTTTAAGCGTTTTTGACGTATTTAATTTGTAAGCGTTTTGGACGGTTTTGGGCATATTTTTTGCTGGAAGGCCCAAAATTGTTTTTCAGCCAAAAATGGAACAAACCTAATAATGCGGTTTTTAAACAGTTTTGCGTGGCAACATTTTAAAGCTTTTTTGCCGTTTTTGTGGAGGCTCAAAATATTCAGGCGGATTTTGGCCAAAATCGAAAATTCGGTTTTTATTAAGTGGGACCGAATTTTAACCCAAAATTACCCAAATCAGGCAAATTTTTAAAATCGCGAAATTTTCAATTTAGCTCAAAATGCGGTTGTTAGAAAAATACCTCTTAAATAATGGGTTTTTATGGCAAAATGCTTTAAAAATGCCTTTTTTGTGTGAAATATGAAAATGTAGGTTTTAGGCCCAAAATGCAGTTGTTAGGCTCAATGCTGCTTTTATCAAAATATGCGGTTTTAGGCCCAGAACGCAGAAACAGGCGCGAAATAAAAATGTTTTTGGTAAAATCAGCCAATGGCCCAATGCGGTTTTATGGCTCAAAATGCTGCTTTAGGCGCAAAATCGACCCAAATATGCGGTTTTTAGGCTAAGCGGTTCATAGCCTAGAAATGCGATTTTGAGGCGTGGTTTTGGGTGGAGGCGCAGAATAGCCCAAAATTTTTGTCTAGAAAACGCGTATTTAGGCGCGAAACTTGCCAAAACCACATTTTTTAGACCCATAAACGCGTTTTTAGGAGTAAAATCAGCTCAAATGCCGTTTTAGGCCCAAAATGTAAGTTTTGACCCAAAATGCCCAAAATGTCTATGTGATTTTTAGGCGCTAAAGGAAAAAATGCGTTTTTAGACCCCAAAAATGCGATTTTTAGGGTAAAAATTCGGTTTTAACTCCCCAAAATATAATTTTAGGTGAAAAATAGTCCCCAAAATGCCTTATTTGTGTGAAAAATCAGGTCAATAATATGGTTTTTGGGCGCAAAATCTGCCAGAAAATTAGGTTTTTTGGCGCAATATCGGCCCAAAAATACGGTTTTCAGGCCCTAGATTACGGTTTTTAGGCCCCAAAATGCGGTTTTTAGGCCAAGAAATGCGATTTTTAGGCCCCGAAAATGTGATTTTTAGGCGCAAAATAGACCCTAAAATGCCTTATTTGTGTGAAAAATCAGGTAAAAAATGTTTTTTGGCGCAAAATCGGTCCAAAAACGCGATTTTTAGGCCCATAAATGTGGTTGTTAGGCTCAAAAATGCGGTTTTTAGGCGCAAAAATGCGGTTTTTAGGCGCAAAAATGCGGTTTTTAGGCGTAAAAATGCGGTTTTTAGGCGCAAAATCAGCTCCAAAAAACGGTTTTCAGGCCGAAGAATGGGCTTTTTGGCGCAGAATCGACCAAAAAAAGCTGTTTTCAGGCCAAAAATTGGTCCAAATATGCAGTTTTTAGGCCATGAAAGGCGATTTTTAGCCTGAAAATGCGATTTTTTGGGTGGAAAATCAGGTCAATAATGCGATTTCTCGACCCAAAAATGCAGTGTTTGCCCCCAAAAATGTGGTTTTTAGGTGCGAAGCAGGCACAAAAATGCCGTTTTTAGGCGCAAAATCAATTGAAAAATGCGATTTTTTTGGCCCAAATATGCGGTTTTTAGGCGGAAAATCGGCCCAGAAATGCGGTTTTTTTTCGTTTTTTCAATCCTTCAACTTTCCGTCTCTCCCTTTTTTCCTTTCCTTTTTCAACTCGCCCTTTAAGAATCTCGCCTTTGGACCATTGTGGACTGAGTATGGGACAAACGGTGGACATTTTCTTGGAAAAAAAATTTCGATGTTTCAACTTTCCTTTATAGGACCTTTATATAGGGTCCTTAGGTCCTTCAGCTCCTGCTCGGACCGGCAGTTTTCCGTCTCTATTCCCGTTTCTTCCTCTTTTCTATAGGGGACTCCACAGTACCTCGACCCGGTTCGCCTGACCACACGTTTTTCCCCTTTCTCTCTGTCCGCAGGCGACAACAAACCGATCTGGCAGGTGGCCGAAGAGCGCGAAGAGAACAAGCACAGGAACAAGGACAATCTTCCGTACGGCGAGTACGGCGGCTGGCACAAGGCGGCCAAGGTCGATTCGCCGACAGTGACGACCACGCTGAAGAACCTTGGCGCGCTGTACAGGCGCCAGGGGAAGTACGAGGCCGCCGAAACGCTGGAGGACTGCGCCCTCAGGTCACGCAAAGAGGTAAACCCCAACACACCCCTTATATATATATATAGTAGCGTGAAAACGGTTGAAATTCACTGTGGGGGGGTGGCCCCCCCGGAGTATATCTGGTGTGCAGTCGATATATCGATATACAGGGATGAATCGATATATCGAACTTGGCCGACCATATTTTTTTTCACATCGCCGACAATTCTATAAAAGGCGTCGGACGGGTCGCAATTTTTATTTTTACCAAATTAGCCCTTTTTGGGTGCGCCGTGTCAATAAAAGAAATACGGCTGACCGTAAGTTCGATATATCGATTCAACCCTATATATCGATATATCGAATACAGGCGATAACTTCGGGGCGGCGGGGGGGTGGGGGGCCCCAACAGTAAATTTTAACCCACTGAAAACTGTATTTGAAACGATTCATATCGGTCTATAGGCCGGCGGGGTGTCAAACGCATGAACATGAAACGAAGCCCGGACGTGTGCTTTGCGCGAAAAGCTACTTAAGTCGAAGTAGTAATAACGGTGGAAGACAGAATCGTCCGACCTGATGAACTCCTGAGGAATCCAATGGTACCGTGGACTTTCACGTGTTTCTTTCTGTCTCCTCTCGCTGCCGGTGGTTCGGTCTTTCGCCAGACCGCGGTTTCGGCCGTTCGCCATCCTCAGTAGCGGCGTCGGCCGACTATTGGCATTTTCGGATGTCTATAAGCCCAACCACAGTACAACTGATACAGTGATAGTGCTGGTATGCCCGAAAACCATCCACAGTGACTGGACACACAGCGCTACTGAAGACGGCGAGCGGCCGAAACCGCTGTCTGGCGAAAGACCGAACCACCGGCAGCGAGAGGAGACACAGAAACACAACAAAACCCGTCGCAGAATTGTTGGATTTCGGCCGAAAATTCGGTTTTTTTTTTATATCGATTCGGCGGACGCTATCGAAACGATAAATCGATATCGAGAAAAAACGCTAGACAATTTTTAGACAGGTAAATTTTTGGACAGAAAAAGTTGAAGTTTTGGACCGGGAATTTCGAATTTATCTTTTTCTTTTTTTCAGTTAAGAAATCCATCCTGAATCTCCGGGTACCGTGTACTGCACGTTTGACACCGCCGGTCTGTACGGTCTGTACTGTCCTCTTGTTAAGTACAACAACATACAGGCGTGAAGGCTCTGTTTTAGCCTTACGTCATAGCAATTAGGTCAACTGTTGTCAATTTTGTGGGCGACAGTTTATTCAGTGAAAAAAAAACCACCGAAAAGAGACGCTCAAAATGTATTACCGGGGGGGGGGGCGCTGTATCGAATTTATTTCGATTTCTCCCAACGACAATCGATACGTGGAAAGGGTATTTCGTCGGAAGATTCAGAGTTTTTTTTTCTTTTTTTTAAATCGCCTTACTGAATCGAAAATTGAAATAAAATTTGTAATACTGTGGGGAAAAAATTCGGTTCCCATCCTTCCAGTGGAGAAGGGTTCTTCGGATGGGTTCCTAAATATAGGAAAAAAAAATCCTGATGGTCCTTCACGCAGTGTTGGCGATAATTTCGTAGACCGGAAAGCGGAAAACGCTGCGCGGACGTCATTTCCAGACCGGTTTTTATTTCCGGCCGTTTCACTCAATCTGTAATTTGTCTTCGTATTTTTTCCTCGAGCCGAAGGAAAATACCGTATCCGCGTTGTAAATAATCGATTTTTTTTTTTCTTTTCCCCCCCGGCCCGAAGCACTTTTTTCAATTGGCTGCTGTCGAAGTGTAAATCTACACTTGGGAATACACTCGAGCACGTTCGCGGGGTATTGCATGAACAGCATAAACGGGTACTAGTATATTGTAAGCCTGTTGTATAACACTGTACAATCCGATGAAACAGTCGGATGAACAGCAGGAGAGGAGGTCTATATTATAAGTCTGTAAACCTTAAGAGTTTTATATGTATACATATACATTGGCGCCTCTTCACTGTTCTACAACTGTTGTCTATGAAACGAATAAAAACCGTCCTCAGTTGCAGCCGGCCCTAGTTTAAAATAATTTTTTTGGACGCCCGCCCGGAAGGTGGCGCCCTCACTCGACGGAATTTTACACCTTGTTGTCTGTAAAACCGTTCATTTTATTCGTTTCATAGACTCCGTTCACAATTTCTCTTTCCCCCCCCCCACCCCCCCCCAACAAATCGATATCCTTTCATATTTTTCTGTCTTCCCGACAGAACGACTTGACGAAATTCCAATACCGCCCTTGTTGATTTTTCGCAGGTTGATGAAAAAAAAAAAAAAAGAAAAAATATTTTCCCGCCTCTTGTAAAATTTAGGACAGAAAACTATGGAAGGATTGTTGGACTGTTGTTTGGGGGATTTTCGGGGCGCGGGGGGGGGGGGGGTGGGCGGGTTTTTTTCCCCGGACAACTGTTTATTTTGTATTTTTCTTTTCTTGTTTCCTCTGTTACCTCTTCTTCTTCTTCTTCTTCCGTCGGGAATACCTCGGGTGCGTCCACGGCGTGTCACTCTCTCTCTCTCTCTCCCCTTCGGGTAAAACAAAAAACAAAAAACAAAAACAAAATTACCCACCAAACCGCCATCAGAAAAAGGTTTGTTTAAAATTGTATCCGCACAGTCTATAAGTATTGACTTTTTTTTTTTTTCTTTTAGTTTGTCTGGTTTTTTCTCCTCAATTTTTTTTTTCCTGTATACCGAAAAAAAGCTTCCTTTTTCGTTTGGTATTTTTTGGTCGAATGTCAGTTTAATTTTAATTTCTGGTTTTGTGTTTTTTTTCTAAGCCCAGCGCCAAAAAACAGTTTTTCCTTTTCGCTATTTTCCCATTCTCTAGTTGTTTTTTTTGTAGTGAGAAGCCAACACTATATATACTATATACTATATATATATATAAAATGTCGTACATGCTTCAAGTATACATTTAGAAGAGCATCCGTAACGAAGTGTTACTATTAATTGTTTTTTGTTTGAAGTAATTTATATTTGTTTTTGGTTGATCTGATAACAATTTTGGTTTGTAACTTTGGTGAAAAACGCACGACACGTATAATAAAGTAATTTTTGGCGGCCAAATTAAAAAAAAACAATGTTGGCTTGTATGATTTGTATTTGATTTGATTTGATTGATTATTATATGAGCTGTATTGAGCTGCTGTGTGTCCATGATGCTGTGCACTGTGTCTTATTGCGGGGTTCTTCAATCGTTAAGCCTTACGAGAAATTTATGTATGAATTATATATTTTAGAACATATATATATATATATATATATATACAGAAACTCAGAGAAGCTCGTAAATGTTCAAATGCTTTAAATCGTGGTTTAAACAGGTTTAACGAATGTTCGTAAATAATGTTTATGAACATTGAAAAAAAATCATTGAAAAACATAACATAGTTTGAACTTCGTGAAAAATTCTGTTCTCGAGGCGTTTGTTTGTGATATTATTCGTCATAAGAAAAAGAAAAAGAAAAATTTTGAATTTTTCAAAAATGAAAATTTCTCCCGAGGCTTCGATCGAAAATTGGAATTCCCCTCAAAAGGCCTACACAAAGTAGTAGATTCTTGGCTTTTGACAATCGAAACCCGAAGTAAAACGGAAATTTTTTTTTCGAAGAAACTCCGAAACGAAATTGGCATGACGGTGAGCCGTTCACCTTTTGGAAAGTGTAGTTTTCGAGTCCGTTCGGGAAAAATCCCTACTGGAATTTCGGGTACTTTCGGTTCCACAAATTGTGTGGAATTCGGCCAAATTTCTTACAATCATAGTGAGGGGGCCCTAATGTTCTTTATTCTCTGAATTCATTCGAACAAAGCGGTTTTACTCTTTTTTAATCTTAATTTTGTACGAAAAAAGATGAAAATTTACTGAGAACTGAAAAGACGAAGTCTCTTTTTTTTCAAGAAAAGTTATATCGGCAAAGAAAATGTGCGATCAGAATCATGAAATGAAACTAATTCATTGAGGTTTTTCGAATCGTCCAGATTGAGTTTTCTAACTCAATCTTTGAGATTTATTCTTGTCTTTTCGACTTTTTGGCCCGACATTTGTGCCAGCCGGCTGACACGAAAAGTACCCGAATATTTTGTAGTGGAAATATAAATAGATATAAAAACTTTTTTCATCAGGGTCCATTAGGTATGAGATTGGAGCAAGGGTTTTCCAAACGTTGTAATTTTTTGTGTAATATTTTACTCTGTTCCCGGGTAAAATTAAGCGCGGAAAAAACGAAATTTTCTTCCGCTAAATTACGATCATAGAGGGGTGTACTCGAAATTTGAACGCGAAATTTGAATTTGACGCAATTCTTGCGGTAAAGTCGGAAAAAAAAAATCCGTTTGTGATAGCTGTCAGTTTAGGGTCAGTAGAAATGGAGGCCGAAGTGATTTTTTCAAAATTTTTAGCGATGAAGCGCATTTTCACCTCCATTTCTACTGACACTAAAGTGTCGGCTGTCGAAGGGTTTTTTTATTGGCAAGAATTGCTGCAAATTCAAAACTTGCTCTCTTGCGAAAATGGCTCATCGTTATACAATTCAAGTGGTTATTTCCTGTATATATCTCAAAGTTTTTTTTTCCCCCGTTTCTTATTTACTTGGGGTTTGTTCTTCTGTAATGTGAGCTGAAGCGTTTGCTAGGTGTAAATGTAAAGTATAAATTTTATTCCACCGATATATCTCTTGGTTAGAGAGACACGCGTGGGCACTTTCTTCTTCTTCTTCTTCTTCTTCTTCGGCACTGGCCGTGTGTGATTAGTGACACTGTGGCGAGCTTAAGCTCGAGATCACGCACAATCACAGCCACACACACACACCCATACACACCCACGCTCTTTTTTTTTCTCTCTCTCTCTCCACGTGCAGGCTTTGGACATAGTGAAACAGGCGAAAGTGGCACAGATACTGGGAGGTAGCGGAGGAGGAGGAGGAGGAGGAGGAGGAGGAGGTGGAGGAGGAGGTGGAGGAGGAGGAGGAGGCGGTAATCAGGCCGCCGACAGGAAGTCATCGACGTCTTCGACGGCACCGAGGAATACGGCCCATTCGAGGATACCGTCGAGGGAATCGCTGGAACACTACGATACCAACGATGAGGTCAGTCACCCCCTCCCACCCCCAACAGCCCTGAACAAAAACCCGTCTTGAAATAGACCAGTATCGGGGCCCGTCCCGCGGTACAGTTTCGTCTCCACCCGCCCAATAGGTTCTCTCGAAGAAGGTCGTCCTCCGCCAAATTCCAAGCGTTGAGGACATTGGGAACTGACGTCCAAGGGCCGGGGCCGGGGGGGGGGGGTTACAAATCGCGAAATAATGGACTTCTTCAGGTCTACCCTGTTATGGGGTACAAATTATCGAATAATCGATTTCAGGTGGTTCGAACTAGGACTACAGGGGGTGGTGTCCGTCCCCCCCTGTGTATTTCCCTTCCCCGAGGGCTTATTGGTGGCCGAAAGAAGGAAATATCGTCTGTACAAAAGTTCGTTAACGGTCGGACGTTAGACGGGCGCAAAACCGGTCCCAAAAGTATACGGGTATACAATTCGGCCTCTGTATATACCCGATTGCGCTGTATATGGGAAAAGTTAAAAAAAACTTTAACGCACCTTTTGGAATTGAATTTCGGGTAAAAAAAAAATATAAAAAAGTATATATATTTATAAAAGTATAATAAAAAGTATATAGCGGAGAGGCCGCCTGTATATACCGAATTTTGGGCTGTATATGGGAAAAATTGAAAACAGAAAAAAAAAAAATTTCAACGCCTCCACAGACGGCTGTAGAGTGTCTTTGACGCACCTTTTGAAATTGAATTTCGGGTAAAAAAAAAAATATTCTAGATCGATGTTGAAATTTACCGCAAAAACCACCCCCAAGAAGACATGGAATTCGATTAGAAATTCCGCAATAAAAAATGCGGAATTTGTACAACTTTCTGAAACCGAAGTCGGAAATGGGGGACCTAAATTATAGTGGGACTTCCAAAGGCGCGGAATATTTAATTGATTTATATATATTTCAACCGGAATACTCAATAATATCAATATGAGATGGCGTAATACTGTTAGGAGGGAGTCGGTTAGCGTTCCCTACAAAACTTGTATATTGGGGTATAGTAATCTACTATATATATATATATATATATATATATATATATATATATATATATATATATATATATATATATCCACCGATATTATCGACAACAACTCAACGGCCACTTTTCCGGCAAATTTTCCGGATTCCCCCCCCCTCTTGAGGAACTCCTCAAGACCAAAGGACATCTTATCAAATTGTCGATTACTTTAGGGTGCACCATATATATATATATATATATATATATATATACGTGTAATTGGGCGAGTGGAGACATTAAATACTGTACGAAATAGATATCGGTTATAAAATAGGGTAACAAAATGGTGGCGTCGGCGCCAACCCCGAAGTGTTAACAACAACGAAAACTACACCCAGAGTTGTTTTCCGATCAGAATAAAAATATTTCTCCGACACTAAAATCTCAAAAAAAAAAAATTAATACTAACCCAGATCGTATTTTACGGCATCGAAAAATCGCGAATCGCCTAAATGCGGCGAACGGCCGAAACTGTTACAGTACGTTTTATACCGTTTTTTTCCCCCCCGTTAAAACTGACCATCATCAAGCGAACTGTCCGTATGTCGTAAAGTAGGATCGTTTTAAAATTAACCGTTATAAAAAAATATTAATTTCCGATAATAGAACTGGTAATAGAATAGAATTTAAACCTTATAAGAATGGCGGTAATTTACTGTAGTTTCCCCTGATGCAATTTTCCTCTTAAAGTACAGGAGTAAACAGGAGAAAAATATATATTATTTGTACTTTTTCTTTAGAACGGGGCCCCGGCCCTCAAACTGGATTTTTCTTTTTTCAATTTTTCAATTTTCTCTGGTGGTGGACAAGCAAGTATTTATTAGGTGATTTTAGGTTCCGCGTTTTTTTTTTTTTGTGAAAATCCATTTCTCTTCGATAAAACCGGTTATTCGCGTGTTTACGCTGAGCCTAAAAATTTTTTTTTTTTCTTTTGGCGTATATCCGCCAAATTTCTTCCGCTAAATTGTAAATATTATGAAGGGCGTCCCGAAATTAAAGCAACATTTTGAATTTGCCACACGAATTCTTGCAGTAAAGTCGGAAACCCCATTAAAAAAAAACCCATTTGATAGCGGAATAGTGATTTAAGTGATTTTTTTTCAAAATTTTTAGCGATGAAGCATATTTTCACCTCCGTTTCTGCTGACCCTAAACTATCGGCTGTCAAATAGTTTTTTTTTTTTTAATAGGGTTTCCGACTTTACTGCAAGAATTCGTGTGGCGAATTCAAAATCTTGCGTTAATTTCAGGACCACCTCCCCAATTTGGGGCTCAGTGAGTACCGAAAAATATTTTCGATTTTTTTTTTTTTTTTCATTTATTCTTCGATCGGACGCGAATAAGGATTTTTCGGGATTATTCGCGTCCCGTCGAAAAAAATCCTCCCTCCCCAAACCCGGCCTATCTGCTCTAGTACTTCGGTGGTTCGATTGAAAATTTTTTTTTTTTTTTTTTGTTGCACGTGCATGTCGATAGCGCACGCATATATTATACACACGATACTACTTATACTACACGAAACTTGACACGGCCGTGTGAATATAATCAATAAAATGATAAGAGTGAGAGACACACACACACACAGACCACATTTGATACACGGCGAGTATCGCGCCATTAATTATGATTAACGCCCTTATGTTGTATGCAACGAACGTGTTTGTAGTCGATAATAAACGCTTATGTTGTTGTCGCCGTTGCATGTTGGAGCGCCCTACGCCTGTCGAATGTATACAGCATTTCGAACATGTACAGTAGGACACCTTCGTCCGTGTAAATAATTCGGAAATTCAATATTTTGGGGTGAAAATCGTGTCGAAAGTCGTGTGAAAGGTCGAAACCGGTTACCGGCATGTGTCTATAGGCGTAAAAACCGATCTATTTTCTATTTTTTTTTTTTTTTTCAAACCGGGAAGAATTCAGGTCGTACGCGGGTTCGACGCCCGCCGATTACTTATATTGCCGAAAACTTTCGCCGCGAACGAATTTCCAAATTGACGAAATTCCAACGCCCAAACGCCAGACTGCGGTCTAGTCTCGAAACGCTATTGTCTATAGCTTCTAAATCGAACTGTAGTCTATTTAATATTCCAAACTGTATTTGGGCTTATATACAGATTTCGATTTGAAATTTCCACCGGTTTCGGTCAGATATGACCGATAGGTACCTGGTATCATTTTTCAAATTCTATCCCGAAAAACAGACAGATTATTCGAGGTAAGTTTATTTCGTAGTCTTTTTCTCTTTTACATGATTTTTATTTTATCCATTGTTGTTCCGAACGGAGTTTCAAGTTGCGGAATTTAAGTTTTGAGTGTATAAGAAGTACGGATGAGAGTATAAAGAGAGAGAGGAGAGAGAGAGAGGAAAAAATAGATGAACGTGAAATAAAATGTATATATATTGGATTGAATTTTACGATCTGGAGGAAGATTCTGTCCCAAATCTTCTTGTTGGTCCAAGAGCCGAAGAAGACCTTCGACATCGCCAAAGTAATTGGTCAGAGAAAGAAATATCGGTGTACAAAAGTAGGTTCGGGCGGCTTTGGACCGGCTCAAAACTATATACCGAGGTCCCAAAAGTATATACCGGAGAGGCCGCCTGTATATACCGAATTGGGCTGTATATGGGAAAAATTGAAAACAGAAAAAAAAAAAAATTTCAACGCCTCAACAGACGGCTGTAGAGTGTCTTTGACGCACCTTTTGAAATTGAATTTAGGGTAAAAAAAAAAAATTCTGGATCGATGTTGAAATTTACCACAAAACCACCCCCCAAGAAGACATCGAATTCGATTAGAAATTCCGCAATAAAAATGCGGAATTTGTACAAATTCTGAAACCGAGGTCGGAAATGGGGAGGGCCAAAATTATAGTGGGACTTTGAAAGGCGCGGAACGTTTAATTGAGTTATATATTTCAACCGAAATACTCAATAATATCAATATCAGATGGCGTAATACTGTTAGGAGGGAGTCGGTTAACGTTCCCTACAATACTTGTATATTGGGGTACCAAAAAGTAATCGACACGTTTTGACTTTGGAATTCATTTTATGTTGCTAAAAAAAAGAAACTTTTCCCAACAAATTTTCCGGATTCCCCTCTCTTGAGGAATTCCTCCTCAAGACCGAAATATACATCTTGTATCAAATTGTCGATTACTTTCGGGTACACCTAATATATTATTGGGTAGATCGGGCGAACGGGGAGAAAAGGGGAAAAAAACCCTTCTAGCGGTTTCCCCGCACTGAGAAAAAAATCCATTTCCTTAACGCACAGTGTTACGCCAAATTCAAAAAAAAAAAAACCCTCTGGATATTACCAACTGTTACCGTTTTTTCCTCTCTCTTTGCCCGTTACACTTTTATAATTTTAAACTATATATTTATTAGGGTGTACCATAAATTCTTTCCCTTTTACCGGAGCTAAATGACTATACACACAATATTATCCCGTCCTATGGTTGTGTACCGTTGTCCCGCGGGAATTTCAACGAATTTATGGGACGCCCTAATATATATTAATTGGTAAGAATAAAAGCAGTAAACTGAGTTTACGACTGTCTGTAATTGTGTACAGAGAACCGGCGGTGCCGTCAACACTCCCTCGAGGCAGGCGGGAATTACCAAAAAAATATTCAGCGCTTTAGGATTTCATTAATTTCTTTAAAAAAAAAAATACAGCAAAGAAACACAATTTATATTCCGTATACAATTTGTAAATATCGCTTTTAAAGTTCGCCCATCGACAGCATTTACTCCGCCCCCACAACCACCCCAAAATCCACTTCCAATATATATATATATATATATTAGGTTAAGATACCTGTTTTTTGTGGTCTGCGAGGGGTTGGAATACAGCGTAGATTTCGTCTGTTTACCGTCTCCTGTCTAGCCGGCGGTTTCGGCCTTTCGCCAGACCGGTTTCGGCCGCTCGCCGCGTCTTCAGTAGCGCGGTGTCAGAATCGCTTTCTGGTGCCACTTTGGACGTCCTTCGGCGCGACGTGAGGATGCGTCCGCTGGGTGACTGACACACAGCGCTACTGAAGACGCGGCGAGGCCGAAACCGGTCTGGCGAAAGGCCGAAACCGGTCCGGCGAAAGGCCGAACCGGTCCGGCGGGACAGGAGACGGAAACGCGACACTTTTTACGAAATAAAACTTTTTTGCACGAGGAGTCCCATATAAAATGTCAATTGTTTTTATGATCATCTCAAGTAAATAATTGAAAATATCATTCTACACTGATTATTAGTACGGGCTATTGGAGGTTAATAAAAAAGTCGAAATCGATTTTGAAAATTCTACATACACACAGTGAGGAATATTTCATTCCAATATGTTATTATGGGTACCCTAAAGTAATCGTCATTTTGACTTTGGAATTAATTTTATTTCGCTAAAAAAGAAACTTTTGGGTACACCTAATATATAAATAGAGATAAGACATTCGGTCGAATCACTGTATACGGTCCCACTTCGACCGATCGAATCGATTATTCGGTGACGTCATCGTATATATATCGATATATCGAACCTTCCGCTTGTCTCGAATCGACTACGGCGAAGAGGAATTTAATGATGAGAAAAAAATCAGTCGGAACTTCGGCGTTCCGATGAAAAGTTCTCGCAAATTTCAGGCGAAAACAAAAATAATCTAGGAACAAAAAAATCTTTAATAGCGTTGAATAACGAAACTATTATTCGGTGACGTCATCGTATATATCGATATATCGAACGTTCCGCTTGTCTCGAATCGACTACGGCAAAGAGGAATTTAATGATTGCGTTCCGATGAAAAGTTCTCGCAAATTTCAGACGAAAACATAAATAATCTAGGAACAAAAAATCTTCAATAAAGTTGAACGTATATCGATATATTAAAGTCGATATCCAGTGATTCGACCTAACATTTTTAATATCTCATTTTCCTCTACTCGTTCACCTCCTCTGTCGTCAGAAGAAAATCTGTTTTTCACTTCTACTTTTCCACCCACTTCATTTCTCTTTTCTATTTTCCATCGCAATTTCATTTCACTCAATGAGAGCGGGAGGGGGGGTTCATTTCATGAAATTTGTTCGCCATTCCTCTTTTCATCCATCCGTTCTGTGTAAAAAAAACTGTAGACTAGACGAAAAATGTATACTGTTATATTTTTCTTTTTAGCCTTCTTATTCTTCCTTTTTGATTTTGTTTTTCTTTTAAATTAATTAGCGCTTGTAATATTTTATGTGATTTTTTTTTTTTTTTTGGTTTGGAAATGGAAGTAAGGCTAGACGTGAAACTGTCGGCAGTAAAATGGGAAAAAAAATTGATCGACACTGCCTTTTGTTGTAATTTAAAATTTTATTGTTAATTTTGATTGTTGAAAATAAAACCGGTCGGTGACAGAACTAGGTTCTTTTTTTTTTCTTTTTTTTGTCTTATTTCTTCTCACTTTTCTGTTTTCTCTGTTTCGTGGCACGAATTTTCCCCCCATCGTAAAAAATTTATTTTCTCCGCATGCAAAATTTGATCATTCCTCTCTTCTGTTTGTTCTCCGTTGCACGTTGGTGGGGGGGGGATCGCTTATTTTCACTTTTTCTTTTTCTTTTTTTGGTTTTGCCCAAGTCGAAAATTTCAAAATCCTTCCCGCTGCACACTCCGCTTAACCACTCTACTCCTCTCCTTAACGCGGAATGAATATATTGAAATTTTCACGTTTTTATAACGGACAGTAAAAAAAAAGGGGAAAAAGTCCGTATAAAAGGATGGTTTTTTTCACTTACTTTCGAGATATTCTTCGGTTCTGCTGTCAACAGAAGAATTTTCAATTTTTTCTTCCGCGTAAAGCCGTCCGTTCGTGCATTTTCCTCCTGGAGGAGGGCGCGGATTGTACAAAAGGGATAAATTACCGCAGGTCCGCTGTGTTTCGGCCGCTCGCCAGTCTTCAGTAGCAGAAGACCGCGCGCCCTCTTCCTTTCTCCCCCTTTTTTTACTTTTTTCTTTTTACTGTCCATTGAAAAACGTGAAAATTCCGTGAGAGAGAATGATATAATGAACGGAAGGAATTTTAGTGAAGAGGAGACCGAAAATTTTGGATCGGCGCCAAGAAGCCAATTTGACTCTGAGGTGTAAAACAAGTGTAGTACAAGTAAGTCGATTTCAAGTGTCTCGCTTATTAATTTTTTTTCTCTATTTTTGTGTTTTTTCTTTAATATTTTCCGAAAAAATAAGGCGGCCCAAGCTTTTCCCTGTCAATATTTCAATCGTTCCAGCGCTATGTCTCTCTCTCTCTCTCTCTCTCTCTCTCTCTCTCTCTCTCTCTCTCTCTCTCTCTCTCTCTCTCTCTCTCTCTCTCTCTCTCTCTCTCTCTCTCTCTCTCTCTCTCTCTCTCTCTCTCTCTCTCTCTCTCTCTCTCTCTCTCTCTCTCTCTCTCTCTCTCTCTCTCTCTCTCTCTCTCTCTCTCTCTCTCTCTCTCTCTCTCTCTCTCTCTCTCTCTCTCTCTCTCTCTCTCTCTCTCTCTCTCTCTCTCTCTCTCTCTCTCTCTCTCTCTCTCTCTCTCTCTCTCTCTCTCTCTCTCTCTCTCTCTCTCTCTCTCTCTCTCTCTCTCTCTCTCTATACAGTCTAATTTATGGGATGAAAAAATTTCGTCTGCGAGCCGATAATGATATCGGAAACGCAGTGTTTTCAGGGGACGTGGTCGTTCGCCGTCCTCAGTAGTCACTGACTCAACGGCCGTAGATCGCGAGGCTTTGAATCGATATTGGAATTTATTCGGAAGAAATTTAAATTAGTTTAACGTACCCGTTTTGTGGTCTGCGAGGGGTCGGAATACAGCGTAGATTTTTTTTGTATTTCCGCCTGCTCCCGATGCCGGCGGTTCGGTCTTTTTGGCTGGACCGGTTTCGGCCGCTCGCCGCGTCTTCAGTAGCGCTGTCGGAACGAAAAGTCCCGCAACTGAAGACGCGGCGAGCGGCCGAAACCGGTCCAGCCAAAAGACCGAACCAGAGAGGTAGCACTACTGTCTGGATGGAGCTCGTGTATTGAAACAAAATTAAAATATTTTCAGATCATTTTAAGGGCGAATTTGGCCCCCCCCCCGGCCTAGAATATTTTAAAATACGAAATTTCGCGTTTCGAAAATTCGAAAACAATTCGGCTCGTCCCAATTTTACGGCTTTGAATTTATTGGGTGTACCCAAAAGTTTCGACTTTGGAATTCATTTTATTTCGCTAAAAAAGAAATTTTAATTATTAATCTACTATATATATATATATATATTCACCGATATTATCGACAACTCTCCCAACTGCCACTTTTCCGGAAAATTTTCGATTTTCCCCTTGGGAAGAACTCCTCAAGACCAAAATAATACATCTTTTATGTACAATTTTATGTACTGTAGTAGCATCCCCGGCGTTCATTCGGGCCCAAACCGGTTACTGCACAACCTCAATTGCTGTTACTGCGGTCTGTTACTGCTTTTCGCTTTTTTTGTTCTCTAAGACAGTAACAAATAGAGTGCAATCGTTTCCCTCCTCCACATTGTAATTGGAATTTGGAATTTCGGAGCTTTCCAAACACGCTTTTCAGATCAATAGAAAATATTAAAATTTCAAAAAAAAATGTAATTAATTGACGAGAAATTAGTGTCCGGAAAGCTACGGACAAAGAAATGGGGGAAAGCGAAGGTAAGGAACGGATTGAGGCTTGCGCATGATTAGTTCTGCATGTGTTTCTGCCTTTATAACATGTTTATATATACGCATTTGAACGTCGAATTTTATTTATTTTTTTTTTTATTTTTTTTATATATAATAGTCAGGTATTTCTTTTAAAATTTTATCTGTACGAAATTTATGGCCGGTGGTGTTGCTTGTCCATCGCTGAACTCTTCTTCTAAGGGGACTCTCTAAATTAAGGGGACTTTAAATAAATTTTAGATAACGACTTGAAACGATGTAAATTTTTTCAGTTTTATATAGTATTTTACACTGTCAGTCACCGGTGGCTGACACTGAACTCTCCTTTAAGGACTCTCTAAATTGGGGCACTTTAAATAAATTTTAGATAACGACTTGAAACGATGTAAATTTTTTCAGTTTTATATAGTATTTTACACTGTCAGTCACCGGTGGCTGACACTGAACTCTCCTTTAAGGGGACTCTCTAAATTAAGGGCACTTTAAATCAATTTTAGTAACGACTTTGAAACGCTGTAAATTTTTTCAGTTTTATATAGTATTTTACACTGTCAGTCACCGGTGGCTGACACTGAACTCTCCTTTAAGGGGACTCTCTAAATTAAGGGCACTTTAAATAAATTTTAGATAACGACTTGAAACGATGTAAATTTTTCAGTTTTATATAGTATTTTACACTGTCAGTCACCGGTGGCTGACACTGAACTCTCCTTTAAGGGACTCTCTAAATTGAGGGGACTTTAAACCATTTTAGATAACGACTTGAAACGATGTAAATTTTTTCAGTTTTATATAGTATTTTACACTGTCAGTCACCGGTGGCTGACACTGAACTCTCCTTTAAGGGGACTCTCTAAATTAAGGGGACTTTAAATCAATTTTAGATAACGACTTGAAACGATGTAAATTTTTTCAGTTTTATATAGTATTTTACACTGTCAGTCACCGGTGGCTGACACTGAACTCTCCTTTAAGGGGACTCTCTAAATTAAGGGGACTTTAAATAGATTTTAGATAACGACTTGAAACGATGTAAATTTTTTCAGTTTTATATAGTATTTTACACTGTCAGTCACCGGTGGCTGACACTGAACTCTCCTTTAAGGGGACTCTCTAAATTAAGGGGACTTTAAATAGATTTTAGATAACGACTTGAAACGATGTAAATTTTTTCAGTTTTATATAGTATTTTACACTGTCAGTCACCGGTGGCTGACACTGAACTCTCCTTTAAGGGGACTCTCTAAATTAAGGGGACTTTAAATACATTTTAGATAACGACTTGAAACGATGTAAATTTTTTCAGTTTTATATAGTATTTTACACTGTCAGTCACCGGTGGCTGACACTGAACTCTCCTTTAAGGGGACTCTCTAAATTAAGGGGACTTTAAATACATTTTAGATAACGACTTGAAACGATGTAAATTTTTTCAGTTTTATATAGTATTTTACACTGTCAGTCACCGGTGGCTGACACTGAACTCTCCTTTAAGGGACTCTCTAAATTAAGGGCACTTTAAATACATTTTAGATAACGACTTGAAACGATGTAAATTTTTTCAGTTTTATATAGTATTTTACACTGTCAGTCACCGGTGGCTGACACTGAACTCTCCTTTAAGGGGACTCTCTAAATTAAGGGCACTTTAAATACATTTTAGATAACGACTTGAAACGATGTAAATTTTTTCAGTTTTATATAGTATTTTACACTGTCAGTCACCGGTGGCTGACACTGAACTCTCCTTTAAGGGGACTCTCTAAATTAAGGGCACTTTAAATAGATTTAGATAACGACTTGAAACGATGTAAATTTTTTCAGTTTTATATAGTATTTTACACTGTCAGTCACCGGTGGCTGACACTGAACTCTCCTTTAAGGGGACTCTCTAAATTAAGGGCACTTTAAATACATTTTAGATAACGACTTGAAACGATGTAAATTTTTTCAGTTTTATATAGTATTTTACACTGTCAGTCACCGGTGGCTGACACTGAACTCTCCTTTAAGGGGACTCTCTAAATTAAGGGCACTTTAAATACATTTTAGATAACGACTTGAAACGATGTAAATTTTTCAGTTTTATATAGTATTTTACACTGTCAGTCACCGGTGGCTGACACTGAACTCTCCTTTAAGGGACTCTCTAAATTAAGGGCACTTTAAATACATTTTAGATAACGACTTGAAACGATGTAAATTTTTCAGTTTTATATAGTATTTTACACTGTCAGTCACCGGTGGCTGACACTGAACTCTCCTTTAAGGGGACTCTCTAAATTAAGGGCACTTTAAATACATTTTAGATAACGACTTGAAACGATGTAAATTTTTTCAGTTTTATATAGTATTTTACACTGTCAGTCACCGGTGGCTGACACTGAACTCTCCTTTAAGGGGACTCTCTAAATTAAGGGCACTTTAAATACATTTTAGATAACGACTTGAAACGATGTAAATTTTTCAGTTTTATATAGTATTTTACACTGTCAGTCACCGGTGGCTGACACTGAACTCTCCTTTAAGGGACTCTCTAAATTAAGGGCACTTTAAATACATTTTAGATAACGACTTGAAACGATGTAAATTTTTCAGTTTTATATAGTATTTTACACTGTCAGTCACCGGTGGCTGACACTGAACTCTCCTTTAAGGGGACTCTCTAAATTAAGGGCACTTTAAATACATTTTAGATAACGACTTGAAACGATGTAAATTTTTTCAGTTTTATATAGTATTTTACACTGTCAGTCACCGGTGGCTGACACTGAACTCTCCTTTAAGGGGACTCTCTAAATTAAGGGCACTTTAAATACATTTTAGATAACGACTTGAAACGATGTAAATTTTTTCAGTTTTATATAGTATTTTACACTGTCAGTCACCGGTGGCTGACACTGAACTCTCCTTTAAGGGGACTCTCTAAATTAAGGGCACTTTAAATACATTTTAGATAACGACTTGAAACGATGTAAATTTTTTCAGTTTTATATAGTATTTTACACTGTCAGTCACCGGTGGCTGACACTGAACTCTCCTTTAAGGGGACTCTCTAAATTAAGGGCACTTTAAATCAATTTTAGATAACGACTTGAAACGATGTAAATTTTTTCAGTTTTATATAGTATTTTACACTGTCTATAAAATTTTTCAAAAATTATCTATTTATTTTGTTTTATATAGTATTTTACCTTCCAGAGTATAATCAATCAATTTTTGCAATACTCGAAGCGCTTCGAAAATTCGTTTTTCGTCAAGCTCCCGTCTTCGATGCCATTTTTTTTTATCTCCTCAATTGTACGGCGCATCGTCGTCCTTTCGTCCGCCCTTTTTCAGTTTCGGTAAACCGAAAAAAAAAATCTCACGAGGACCAGATCTGGTGAATATTAGATTATTATTCTTGTTTTTGGCCGAAAATTCGTGCACAAAAAGCGATGTACGGAGCGGTGGCTTTATCGTGGCGCAAAAGCCGATTTTTGTACTTCCACAAATCCGGCCGTTTCCTGAACTTAATCGTGTTTTTCGCACGAAATTCGACGCGGATTTTCCGATCCGTTTTTCGTCGACGGCAAAAATCGAAGACGAACCGAAAGGAGAAAAGCGGCTGAAAATTAAAAGATTGACTATGAAAATTGACGACGGCCGAAATTGTCTCGGCATAACTGAGGTACAAAACACGTGGCTACAAAAACCCGTAGATCGAATATACTTATTTCGTGGAAAATCGAAAAATTCTCGATACTTAAGTAAGTTTCATTATCGGCCGAACGCGGACACTGTTACAACTGTACCATTTTTACCGAGTGGTACAAACGGTGTACAGTCAATATATTATGGGCATTGCGGCCGTAATAATCGGAATAAAAAATTGTGAACCTTCTATCCGAGATTTTTTAAAAGTTTTTAGTGGACGCCGTCGGTTTAATGGCTGAAAATCTGTTGTAATTATTTTGTACGAATTACAAAAATGTACAATTTATTGTACCAGTTCGCGGCGGGGGATTCGGTTCGTTTTGCGGACAAATCGATCTCTATTTCGAAAGTTTCGACGACGGCATTGTTCGCGAACATCGATTGTTGTTGTTGTTGTTGTATAATTGCAAAAACTGTTGCAATCGCCCGATATATAATAAATTATTAATCCCCATTGCATGACACGAACGTAATAATATTTAACACTATGCCGTCCTGAGCACATTTTCGTTTCCGTTCTGTCTTTTAGGTAAAACAATAAGTTAAGTTTTAAAAAAACAAAAATAAGTCCCGTCAGCTTGGTGAAAATTGAAAATTTATAATTTTCCTAGAACGGCCGAATTGACGCCGTCTTACGGCACGTGCGGACGGCAAAGTGTTAAAATTGCGTGTGTTAGAAAAATAATTTATTAAAAAAACCTAAAAAAAAGGCTCAGAAGGCACGAGAATATTATTATTTTTTTTTATATAATTTATTTATTTTTTTATTGTTTTTTTAGGTTTCCAACTTTTTCGGGAGACTGAAGCGGAATATTATGAAATAAGCCGGCCTGTTGTTGTTTTTCCTTTTTTTTTTTTTTTTGTTTTTCGCCCATTTACAAATTCTGGCTAATAATTATTCCCAGTGTTATGTTGTTTTTGATTTATCGAAAATTTGTTATACGATTTTTGTACGATTTTTCACATCTCACACACAAACTCGGATAGATCTTTATATACGTTTCAGTTTATTTGTTGCTTTTGATATATTTAGATATATATATATATATACATTTAATGTTTGTTAACAGATAGAAAGAGCTAATAAAATTTTTAAGATTATTAAAAACATGTAACGCATATTTAAAGATATAAGGACAATTTTTTTTTTTTTATTGTGTTTTGGACGGAGAAAATTCGAAAATAAATTTTCTTTAAAAAAACTCTCGAAAGAGAACATCCAAAGATGTTTTCTCGTTATTTCTTTCTCTTATTCCTTTATTTATTTATTTATTTATTATTTTTTGAATCGGAATTTATCGACAAACTCTGACGCTGAGAGATTGGACCGACGGAACTTGGAAACGGACTTTGGACATTTTTAAAACAATTTTTTTCTCGACAATATCCGAGGTCGTTTTAGGGATCGTTCCACTCGCCATTCGCGGTCCCTGGTTCGATTCCCGGCCCTTATCGCCCAATTTACGACGATTTCGAACAAATCGATGAATAAGATAGACGAACATTTACCGTTTTATTTTCTTCTGTGTGCGAGAGAGAGAGAGAGAGAGAGAGAGAGAGAGAGAGAGAGAGAGAGAGAGAGAGAGAGAGACGGGAGAGAGAGAGAGAGAGAGAGAGAGAGAGAGAGAGAGAGAGAGAGAGAGAGAGAGAGAGAGAGAGAGAGAGAGAGAGAGAGAGAGAGAGAGAGAGAGAGAGAGAGAGAGAGAGAGAAAGAGAGAGAGAGAGAGAGAGAGAGAGAGAGAGAGAGAGAGAGAGAGAGAGAGAGAGAGAGAGAGAGAGAGAGAGAGAGAGAGAGAGAGAGAGAGAGAGAGAGAGAGAGAGAGAGAGAGAGAGAGAGAGAGAGAGAGAGAGAGAGAGAGAGAGAGAGAGAGAGAGAGAGATTTTATAACTAAGCAATTGCGGAATTCCGGTCGGGTTTGGGAGATTTTTAAAAGACGAGGAACGCTCCAGTGGAGGTCGTTGATGACCGAATAAAGGCCATAGTTCAATAAGGGCCGTTGCGGAGAAGCCGAATGTATCTGAAATTTTCTCAAAACCTAATTTTATCGGGGTCGGCAACTAAGCAATTGCGGAATTCCGGTCGGGTTTGGGAGATTTTTAAAAGACGAGGAACGCTCCAGTGGAGGTCGTTGATGACCGAATAAAGGCCGTAGTTCAACACTGGGACATTGCGGAGGAGCTGAATCTATCTTATACCTGCATTAGAAACCATCTACGGGGCTTATCTGTGCAAAGATGTACTGACGTACTTAAAAATATGTACAACATGCTGGTGAATTCCGCAATTACTTAGTTGCCGACCCCAATAAAATATCGATATTTGGTAATTTATAATAGTAAAAATAACGCTTCTATCTCTATAAATAGTCAACCGATTGTTGTCCCACTTTTGCCAGAGATTTTACAACAAATTTTTTTTTTCCCTAATAGATATAATAGGCCATAAAAAATATACCGTGTTACCTAGTTTAACGTACCTGTTTTGTGTGGTCTGCGAGGTTTTGGAATACAGCGTAGATTTGTTGCGTTTCCGCCTCCCCTCTGTTGTAGACCGGTTTCGGCCGGTCGCCATCTTCAGTAGCGCTGTGTCAGAGTCACTGTTGTCACTTTTTTCTTGAATTTTTTTTTTTTTCTATATTAGAATACAGCACAGGTGACAGTGACAGCGCAGTGAGGATGCGGCCGAAACCGGTCTAGCGAAACAAATCGACCGTCTACCGTATAGATACAGTCGAATAAAATGGCATTGAAATATCGGCGTCCGATATTTGTTGCAGTTGATAAAAAATTTTCATCAATAAATACAAATTTAAAGAGATAAGAACTATAGTTATGCGAAATGTCGGCAAATTGTAATCCTACTTCTTATATTGGGTCGGCGACTAAGTAATTGCCTGAATTCGCCGACAACAAGCGGCGTTGTACATATTTTTAAGCGCGTCAGTAACATCTTCGGCACGGATAAGATTCTTCGATACTTTATTATTTTAGGTCCTTTCCCGAAACGTTCCGGTATCAAAATTACATTGACATCGAATTGAAAAAGCTAAAACATAGTGATTTTTTTATTTTCGCAAAGCTGTGCTTAGCCGTCTACGGCTTATCCGTGCCGAAGATTTTGACGCACTTAAAAATAATGTACAACGCCCGCTTGTTTGTCGGTGAAATCTTCAATTATTCAGTTGCCGATCCAAATAATTGAAAATACGTGGGATTATATTTATTTCGTTTATCCCCAGTTTATTTTATGTATATGTGGGACTCCTCAATGGAAACACGCATAGTCTGGGGTCTTGGGAAGGTTCGGCGGCCGAGAGAGGATGTTGGAGGTCCTTTTTTTCTCACAGGGATTCGGTGCTCGTCCCTGATTGGTCAAGACGTCGGTTGGGTCTGCGTGACGTCACAGGTTCAAAACCGGGTCCTGTCTTTGTGTAGAGTTTGGGGGGGGGACTCGCGTAGGGCACTTCAGTGCGGTCGGCAGTAAAGGGTTTTTGTCTGTGCGCGTGCAACAAAAGAAAGAAAGAAAGAAAGAAAGGTATTAAGAGTAGTTAGGCTATAATAGAGGGGCGGGGGGAGGCGTGTATGATGATGGTGCAAAACAGTGGCAGTGGCATTCGGGCGGTGGTAAAGTGGTGCGATCGGCGTCCTCGAGCTTCTCCAAGCTGAGGGCCTCGATCAGAAGGTCGACAGAGAACCTGATGACCAAGTTCGGGGAGTCGTCGTCCACGTCGTCGTCGTCGCCGTCCTCCTCCTCGTCGTCGCCGTCGCTGAAGAAGTTGGGCGCCGCCGCCTCGATGGCGTCCGTTGCCGCGTCCCCGGATACCCTGCACGTCCGCAGGGTACACAACAACAGGTACGTCCCGTTCCTTTTCCTCAACCTCTTCCTCGTCCGCCTCCGCCTCAACCTCAGCCCTTGAGGCCGTCGCCGGATAAACACACACCCCCGCCCCTGGATGTGGGACCATAAGATAGGAATTCCAGAAGGGAAATCATCCACAAGTGGCGTTGTACATACTTTTCTTAAGTACGTCAGTACATCTTTGCACAGATAAGCCCCGTAGATGGTATCGAATGCAGGTATAAGATAACGTTCAGCTCCTCCGCAATGTCCCAGTGTTGGACTACGGCCTTTATTCGGTCATCATCGACCTCCACGGGACGTCCTCCTGAGCGATCCTCGTCTTCTAACGAAAAATCCCCCCCCCCAGAAAGGACCAAATAATAACGTATCGAAGAATCTTATCCGTGCCGAAGATGTTGACGTACTTAGAAACTATGTACAACGTGCCACTTGTCGGTGTGGATTCCGCAATTACTTAGTTGCCGACCCAATATATATGGAAACATATTTTTTTTGTCAAATTGACATATATATATATATATATATATATATATATATATATATATATATATAAGAAACGTCCGAAAATCCGCAGTTAACAGTGTCCCGGGATGAACGAGGACCTCAAGATAGGACCTTTTAGGTTTATCCCAATAAATCATTTTGACAGGCTTAAAATAATACCGTAGGTTTCTGTCTCCTCTCGCTGCCGGTTCGGTCTTTCGCTAGACCGGTTTCGGCCGCTCGCCGTCTTCAGTAGCGGTGTCGGTCACTTTGGCACTCTGGATGTTTTTTTTATTGAAGCCATCCTCACTGCACTGTTACTTTCGCCTGTACTGTCGAAAAGTGGCCGACGCCGCTACTGAAGACGGCGAGCGGCCGAAACCGGTCTCCAGCGAAAGACCGAACCGGCGAGAGGAGACATAAACACCAAGTCAGAAAATACCTGTTTTGTGGTCTGCGAAGGTTTGGAATACCGTCGATTTGTTGCGTTTCTGTCCGGTTCGGTTTTTCGCCAGACCGGTTTCGGCCGCTCGCCATCTTCAGTAGCGGTGTCGGTCACTTTTGGCATTCTGGATGTTTTTTGTTTTGTGGGGCATCCTCACTGCACTGTCACTTTCGTCTGTACTGTCGAAAAGTGGCCGACGCCGCTACTGAAGACGGCGAGCGGCCGAAACCGGTCTCCAGCGAAAGACCGGAGAGGAGAGACAGAAACAGAACAAATCTACGGTATTCAAAACTTCGCAGACCAGAAAACTATAGTGTTTCTGTCTCCTCTCGCTGGTTTGGTCTTTCACTAGACCGGTTTTGGCCGCTCGCCGTCTTCAGTAGCGGTGTCAATCACTTTTGGCACTCTGGATGTGGTTTTTTTTTTTGGGGGGGGGTATACTCCCTGCCCACTGTCACTTGTCGAAAAGTGACCGACGCCGCTACTGAAGACGGCGAGCGGCCGAAACCGGTCTCCAGCGAAAGACCGAACCGGCGAGAGGAGGAGACAGAAACACAACAAATCTACGGTATTCTAAATTAGAATAGGTCCTTCCGGTCCCCAGTCCTTAAAGACCCCCCTCACAAGGGCTCCACAACACGGAGGAACATTTAGGGCTCAACTTGAACATAAATAAATCATTTTGCCCAAACTTTTGAGTTAAAGTAATACCCGATTATCAAATTACCTAAGCCTAAGTTAAAATTCTATGTTTTGGAGTTCAACTAGATATCATTACCCGCTGATTAGAGTAAGTCCTCTTCCACCTCCAGTCCAAGGACACCAGGGAAAGTCCTTCCAAGTGTCCTGTTCCTCCGGGGTTATGTTTCCAACCGTACCCGTTTTCATTCCCGATTTTCCGCTCATCCCTTTCCTCCAATGTCCTGAATGTCCTTCCCCGTGTTGTACGGAATATCAAGTGGTTGAAGTGCCACCGGAGAAGGCCAACTCTCTTCAAGAGGACGACACTTGAAGCAGTTTGCACTTGAAATAGTTGATCGCCGAATAGACAAAATATTTTGTGCATCCGACGTAGTTTGATTCCCGAGCAGGTTGAGTTAGGTCGACATCAATTCACTGTGTTTATCCTGCGACAAGGCCGTCATTAATTACTCAATAAAAAAAAATATCCTCCTAATCACTAATCCATATCGTGTTGTACATTCATGGGCCGTATATATATATATATATATATATATATATATATATATATATATATATATATACATATCTGTGTGAACGTGTATATCTGTCTATGTAGATGTGCGTCGGATCGTCGAGATTATAGCGTCTATAAACGTCCAAATTGTATACGTCGTATTGCGTAAATCCGTACACTTACTGACTTGGGAAATAGACTGGAGTCTGGATTTTACGACTGAAACATTGACAGGGACAGAACAACAGGTTTTTTTTTTTTTTTTGGTTTAAATTCTAGAAAAATGCCATAAATTTAGGTATTGACCTTTTATTTTATCGCCGTTGAAAAAAGGACACGATTTTTTGGACACTTTTTTGGGGAACTTTCAAAGTTTTCGATTTTCTCGATTATAAGTCTGTATTCCTTCGATATACAGTAATATGACGGTATTTTTATATCGGTCGAATATTCATTACCCGTCGTATGTACCGCATAAATAGTGTATCTGAGTTTAAACACTTTATATAACGATAGGGTTTCTTTTCAATTTAACCCCCCGGGGAATTTAATAACGCGTCTTATAATCGAGGATTTTACTGTATATCGCTTAATTAGGGCGGTATATTTTGTCCGTCGTAGAATTCGGAAATTTTTTTTTTCGAAACCTTTTTCGGGTCGACAAAGTGTCGCGCGATATCGGTTTTGTTTCTCCTGAAAAAGAAAAATTTTTCACTTTATCCATATTTTTTTTTTTTCATTTTCCCGACGTGTAAATGTAAAAAATGGAAAACGAACATTTCGACACCGAACTCAAGCATATTCGGTGTATCGTTCTCAAAAACAGAAATTTTTCTCCATTTTTTTTTCTTTATGAATTTTTTCCAAAAACCGGACAAAATAGAAAAATAGAGTCGAAGAACGGAAAAATAGAGGAGGAACTTTTCAGATTGTTTGGGAAATCGAGATGACGTCTCGACAATTTGAGAAAAAATTCCCCCGTTGAGCGGAATTTTTCAGAAAAATTCCCCGTTGAGCGGAATTTTTCAGAAAAAATTCCCCCGTTGAGCGGAATTTTTCAGAAAAAATTCCCCCGTTGAGCGGAATTTTTCAGAAAAAATTCCCCCGTTGAGCGGAATTTTTCAGAAAAAATTCCCCCGTTGAGCGGAATTTTTCAGAAAAAATGCACAGTCGTATACCGAAACGTGAGTTTTTTCACGAGAATATTTAAAAGTCCGAGAAAAAGTAACATTTTTTTTCATATTTTTTTCAATACTCCAACTGAGTATTTTCAGTGTTTTTCAAATACACCCCCCCAAAAAATATAAAAAAAATACGAATATCGACATCAAACTCGAGCATATTTTTTGGGCGTATTTTTATCAATTTTTCCGAATGAAATTTTGATCCGAAAACCGGCTGAAAAATAGAAATAGAGGAAGAACTTTGAGATTGTTGGAAACCAGGATGACGTCACGACATTTCTGAGAAAATATTACCTCCCTCCCCGTAAAATAGGTAAGAAATTTGAAATAATTTTGTCGCCCGCTTGATTTTCTTTTTTCTTGTCTTGATTGTCTATTTGCCGCAATTTCAATTTTGCATGTCGCTTTTTGTCTGTAAATAATTAAATAATTTTGCATTTTGTACGGGCCCCCCACCCCGCCCCGTAACCCGTCTGTACATAGACCTCCGGTCGTACAAATTGTGTTTATCTCGTCGTGCATGAAAAGGAAAAAACCTGGATTTTTGCCTGTGCGTATTGTTTTTTTGTTTGTTTTTTTGTTTCTGTTTTTGTTTGTAATCGCCTACATACAACAAAATATATTGTAATCACGCCTCTTGACGGTAATTTGAATAATCGTATATAACAATTTTTGTTTGTTGTCATAATAATTCCTCGTCTCTTTATGTGCTGTAAATGAGGAGAAATTGTTGGATTTAAAACCGGGAAAAAAAAGAAAAAAGAAAATTGCAAATTTTGATAATTTCTACGATTCTGTTTCAGCATGAAGCGCGCAAGATCAATGTCCGCTCTTAGTTCTTCGGACAAGAAAAAGGTAACTATAAAACATATATATTGTATATCCCTACCTAAAAACCCTTATTTTCTTAACTTGTATATATATATATATATATATATATATATATCGTTTATTTTACAGCTTTACGCCCCTGTAAAATATAGATTAGGGTACCAAAAGTAGTCGACATTTTGACTTTGGAATTTGGACCTTTTCTTTTTTTTTTCTTTCCGTTGTCGCCAAACAATCCGCCCACACAACAAGAACAACAACAACGACAACCGCCCAAACAACAACAGAAACAACGAATCAATCACTCGAAAACTTCAACCGTTCATTCGACAACCCGGTATACCTGAGTATCGAAAAAAAAAATGAAAAATCGAAATAAAATTTTAATGAGAGAAAAACACGCATTCCCCCCCCCCCCCATGTCCCCGGAGTGACTTACGCCGCTACTGAAGATGGCGAACAACCGAAACCGGTCCGGCGAAAGACCATGGAGAGGTGACGGGAACGCGAAATCTGGGAGTAATTTTTTCGTCTTTCAAAATATGTCTTCAGTCTCGCTTTTTTCTTTTTAAAATCCACTGAGCGTAGGCACTCAATGCGGTGTGTATTTGACAAAAAATTTATTTACCGCCGAGACGGGGGCAGAAGACCGTAGAGAAACTACAATACGTAGACACCTTTGACTTTGGAATTCATGTTATTTCGCCAGAAAAAGAAACTCTAATTATTAATCTACTATATATATTCACCGATATTATCGACGACTCTCCAACTGCCACTTTTCCGGCAAATTTCCCCCCCCCCTCTTGAGGAACTCCTCAAGACCGAAATACATCTTATCAAATTGTCGATTACTTTTGGTACACCTAATAGATGACTTTATTAACAGCCATTAACTAACATTATTAACAGCTGACTATATAAAACAGCCGATTATTTAAAACAGCTGACTATATAAAACAGCCGACTTTATTGATCAGCCGATTATATAAAACAGCTGATTATATAAAACATCTGATTATATAAAACAGCTGACTTTATTAATCAGCTGACTTTATTAATCAGCTGACTTTATTAATCAGCTGACTTTATTAATCAGCTGACTTTATTAATCAGCTGACTTTATTAATCAGCTGACTTTATTAATCAGCTGACTTTATTAATCAGCTGACTTTAGTAATCAGCTGACTTTAGTAATCAGCTGACTTTAGTAATCAGCTGACTGATAATAACAAATAACTTTATAAAACACACGCCTTTATGGGGCGTTATTTGTCAAAAAGACCAAATTGCCGATTACTTTTGGGTAGACCTATTAGGCTATCAGTTGGGGTGTGGGCCCTATCCTGCGTTTTAACCCGGTTTATATACGGTTTTATCTATTTGTAAGGGAATACAAATATATTATTATTATTAATTCGCGTGTTTCCGTCTCCTCTCGCTGGCGGGTTCGGTATTTTTGCTGGACCGTTTTCGCCGCGCGTCTTCCTCAGCGGCGAATGTCTGAAACCGGTCTGGCGAACGACCGGCTGGTGGAGGAGACGGAAAACTGGCGAAATTCTATCCTTCGTGCAGACCAGAAAACAGCGGGTATTCTAAATTCTAGTTAAGAAAGACAGGGCCCCCCTCAAGAACTCCAACATTGGAGGAACCTTTAGGCCCATCTTCCGACATCGTTTCGACCAATCCAGCTTATGTATGGTTTTATTTATTTGTAATCGAATAAATGTGGTTTACGCTTGGGGGAGGGGGGACAGGTGGTGCAAGAGGACGACGATTCCGTGTACGACTCCTGTTGTTCTAGCCCCCAGTACTACTTCTGTCCCGCGTCCTCCACTTCTTCTTCTTCGTCTTCTTCTGGTGTCTTCACCGTCTTCGGCGAGGAGGGCCGAGAAGGTGTCGCTGGCCAAGAGGCTGAAACGGTGGTTCTTCTGGCCGTAGACCGGTCTCGAATATATTAGCCCCGCTAAAGACCTTATTTTCGGCACCTTCTACGGTCTGGAGTTTCTGGAGCTTCGCCGTTTTTATCCGGGAGATATCGGGTCGGCAACTAAATAATTGCGTATTCATCTTCAGGGGTGGGTGTGTGTATTTTTTTTTTTGGTACGAATAACTGGGGTACATATAATAAACATTTCAGACTACTCTATACAGAGTTTGATGATGTAATAAACGTGCGTAAAAATGCAAATAAAAACCCCTTCTCCATCCAGCGACGAAACCCGCAATGACTTAGTTGCCGAACCGATATTAACTCGATACTAAACGAATTTTCAAATAATGCAACAAAAATTGAAAACAGACGGGAATAATTTCCAGCGCGCGTCAACCGCCATTTCGGCCGCTGACGAAGGTTCGCGAGGCCGAAAATATTTCTGTAATAAATTCAAATCTTGGCTTCGGAAAAAAAGTCGAAAAATTTGTTATTGCGCGTCGATCGATACCCGATTTTGTAATTATTCATTTTCAGTCTGTAATTTTTATATCTATATATTTTTTTATAGCTTAATAATAAACGTTTTTTCCACCCCACCATCCCCCCCCGTCCAATTTCGCATTTTTGCGGTCCGAACCGCACAGAGTTTAATGCACGGTGGTGTTGGGTTCATTTTTTGGTTTTATGTACAATCCTAGTAGATTTCTTGTTTTTCTGTCTTTCCTCTCGCTGCCGGTTCGGTCTTTCGCTAGACCGGTTTCGGCCGCTCGCCATCTTCAGTAGCGCTGTGTCAGTAGTCACTGTCAGCACTTTGGATGTTTTCTGGGGGCATCCTCACCGCCGCACTGTCACTTTCATATGTACTGTAGTGTCTGTCAGTATGTCAGTTGTTTATATATATATATATATATATATATATATATATATATATATATATGTGTGTTCTGTTATTGTTATTGGGGGGATTATGTCTGTCTTCGGATTTTCGGATACTGACAAACATTACAGTACATGTGAAAGTGACAGTGACAGTGGGCAGTGAGGATGCCCCCAAAAAAACATCCAAAGTGCTGACTGCGACAGTAACACAGCGCTACTGAAGATGGCGAGCGGCCGACAAACCGGTCTAGCAAAAGACCAAACCAGCAGCGAGAGGAGACAGAAACATCACGAACCTACAGAATACTTATTTTACTTTTTTTTTGGACTGTTCTAAATACGTACGTAAAATCTATCGACAGTTGATTTCATATAATTGCCAAAAATATTTTGGGCTACGGTGGATTTTTTCTCCAGAAGACCCTCCGGTAAGCGAACTGGTCAATGTACCGTGTTGAATTTATGTTTTGTATGGTTTCGGTCAAAACGTATCCTGTCTATCCATCCCGTTTTCTCCGGTTACGGTCGGTTTTAAACAGACTGCTTTCTTAACAATTTCATCCACCTGTCTTCCGAAACCATATGTATGTATATTGTGTACGTTTTCAATGTTCTAACATTTATACGTTGTGTCTCTCTGTTCCGTGTCCGTCTCCCGGCCGATTGAAGGAACACCATCACAGCAACAACAACAACAACAACAACAGTAGCAGCAACAGACAGGCGTCTTCTCAGCACCAAATTGAGCAGCTTGACCATCACCATCACCATAATCAGCTTGAACAGTAGCGGCAGCTTCCATCGTTATACGTCTAATAGGGAACAGTCGGAGACACCGAACGTAAACGTAAACGTAAAAAATAATTTTTCTGTCGGCTTTAACAGTTCTCTTCGTTATAGTCGAAAGTATAATTTTCTGTCCGACTTTAAACTGAAAAAAATCCCAAGTCTGAATGGATAAAAATATTATTCGTCGCGACCGAGAAAAAGCTACGGTTTCTCGTTACATTTCCATGGAGTGAAATGAGTGAACTGACACGATTCGCGGACGAATTCATTTCATGTCAGTCACAAATTCATTACACACGCCGAATAGGCCTAAACACCGATTCTACTAATCAATAATTTAAAACTGCAAATCAAAACGACCCCTTACTAATATATATATATCGGCTCTCTAATACACTTAGAAATTTTTATATTCCAATAAAGATCCCCAAAAAAAAGAAAAAATTAGAATTTTATTAATGGGATTTTGCGGTTTAAAAAACTATATTTTTCAGACACCGCGTCACTTCAACATCATAGATTTAAGTTTCATTATCAGATTGGTATTAATTTAATGGACTATTACAGACTGTCTCAATTGTAAACTTGTAATATCGACATAGGTTGAGCTGTTCGCGTTGGCATTTTTAAATTATTGGACTCGTTGCGTACAGACACGTTTATTCTAGACTCTAATAGCGCTGACAACATACCGTCGACCTAATGTCACTCGATATCGAATAGTTTCCCACTGGGATGACGGTCTGTGCTGACACTGTTGTTACAGAGTCTAGATAATCGAGTCTATAACAGCTATAGAATTTAATTTAGTTCCATTTCTTATTTTAATACTTAGATTCCGCCCAAATGATTTCTACAGACATGTTTATTCTAGACTCTAATAGCTGACAACATACCGTTGACCTAATGTCACTCTATCGAATAGTTTCCCACTGGGATGACGGTTCATTGCTGACTGTTGTTACAGAGTCTAGATAATCGAGTCTATAACAGCTATAAATTTAATTTAGTTCCATTTTCTTTTTAATACTTAGATTCCAACTGATAGATTTAACACCTACAGACATGTTTATTCTAGACTCTAATAGCTGACAACATACCGTTGACCTAATGTCATCTAGAACGAATAGTTTCTGGGATGACGGTCTGTGCTGACACTGTTGTTACAGAGTCTAGATAATCGAGTCTATAACAGCTATAGAATTTAATTTAGTTCCATTTCTTATTTTAATACTTAGATTCCGCTGTGATTTAACACCTGACATGTTTATTCTAGACTCTAATAGCTGACAACATACCGTTGACCTAATGTCATATCGAGTAGTTCCCTGGGATGATGGTCTGTGCTGACACTGTTGTTACAGAGTCTGATAATCGAGTCTATAACAGCTATAGAATTGAATTTAGTTACCATTTCTTGTTTTAATACTTAGATTCCGCTCAATGATTTAACACCTACAGACATGTTTATTCTAGACTCTAATAGCTGACAACATACCGTTGACCTAATGTCACTCGAGACCGAATAGTTTCCCACCTGGGATGACGGTCTGTGCTGACACTGTTGTTACAGAGTCTAGATAATCGAGTCTATAACAGCTATAGAATTTAATTTAGTTCTATTTCTTATTTTAATACTTAGATTCCGCTCAATGATTTAACACCTACAGACATGTTTATTCTAGACTCTAATAGCGCTGACAACATACCGTTGACCTAATGTCACTCGATATCGAATAGTTTCCCACTGGGATGACGGTCTGTGCTGACACTGTTGTTACAGAGTCTAGATAAGAATCGAGTCTATAACAGCTATAGAATTTAATTTAGTTCATTTCTTATTTTAATACTTAGATTCCGCTCAATGATTTAACACCTACAGACATGTTTATTCTAGACTCTAATAGCTGACAACATACCGTTGACCTAATGTCACTCGATATCGAATAGTTTCCCACTGGGATGACGGTCTGTGCTGACACTGTTGTTACAGAGTCTAGATAATCGAGTCTATAACAGCTATAGAATTTAATTTAGTTCTATTTCTTATTTTAATACTTAGATTCCGCTCAATGATTTAACACCTACAGACATGTTTATTCTAGACTCTAATAGCGCTGACAACATACCGTTGACCTAATGTCACTCGATATCGAATAGTTTCCACTGGGATGACGGTCTGACACATTGTTGTTACAGAGTCTAGATAATCGAGTCTATAACAGCTATAGAATTTAATTTAGTTCATTTTCTTATTTTAATACTTAGACCGCTTCAATGATTTAACACCTACAGACATGTTTATTCTAGACTCTAATCAGCGCTGACAACATACCGCTGACCTAATGTCACTCGATAATCGAATATGTCCACTGGGATGACGCTCTGACACTGACACTGTTGTTATTCTAGAGTCTACAGAGAGAATAGATAAGTTGTTACAGAGTCTAGAATTCTATATTTTAGTTCATTTCTTATTTTAATACTTAGATTCCACCAATGATTTAATACAGACATGTTTATTCTAGACTTAATAGCGCTGACAAATATACTGACCTAATGTCACTCGATATCGAATAGTTTCCTACTGGGATGACGGTCTGTGCTGACACTGTTGTTACAGAGTCTAGATAATCGAGTCTATAAAGCTATAGAATTTAATTTAGTTCATTTTTATTTTAATACTTAGATTCCGCCCAATGATTTAACACCTACAGACATGTTTATTCTAGACTCTAATAGCGCTGACAACATACCGTCGACCTAATGTCACTCGATATCGAATAGTTTCCCACTGGGATGACGGTCTGTGCTGACACTGTTGTTACAGAGTCTAGATAATCATCTATAACAGCTATAGAATTTAATTTAGTTCATTTCTTATTTTAATACTTAGATTCCGCTCAATGATTTAACACCTACAGACATGTTTATTCTAGACTCTAATAGCGCTGACAACATACCGTCGACCTAATGTCACTCGATATCGAATAGTTTCCCACTGGGATGACGGTCTGTGCTGACACTGTTGTTACAGAGTCTAGATAATCGAGTCTATAACAGCTATAGAATTTAATTTAGTTCATTTTCTTATTTTAATACTTAGATTCCGCTCAATGATTTAACACCTACAGACATGTTTATTCTAGACTCTAATAGCGCTGAAGGCAACATGGCGAAGAATTCCGATAATTAGTTATTGACCTAATGTTTTCACGAAGGATTGATATCATGCTGTAAATGATGAATAGCTTTTTTATTTCCCACCTTTTTCAGTTCCCATTGTATTCTCCATTCTGGGAAAATTATTCGAATAGTTTCGTTAGTGTTCTAAGGCAATGCACTGATTCACACCTACAGACATGTGACTCTACAGAGTCACTCGATATCGAATAACTCGGTCTGTGCTGACACTGTTGTTAGTCTAGATAATCGAGTCTATAACAGCTATAGAATTTAATTTAGTTCATTATTTTAATACTTAGATTCCGCTCAATGATTTAACTACAGACATATTCTAGACTCTAATGCGCTTACCGTTGATTCACTCGATATCGAATAGTGTCTCAATGTTGTTACAGAGTCGATAACGACAATACATATGATTTATTCTAGACTCTAATATGACAACATACCATTGACCGAATAGTTCCCACTGGGATGACGGTCTGTGCTGACACTGTTGTTACAGAGTCTAGATAATCATAACAGCTATAGAATTTAATTTAGTTCATTTCTTATTTTAATACTTAGATTCCGCCTCAATGATTTAACACCTACAGACATGTTTATTCTAGACTCATTAGCTGACAACATACCGTACCAATGTCACCGATATCGAATAGTGACATGACGGTCTGTGCTGACACTGTTGTTACAGTCCTTGACCTAATGATATTTTAATACTCGATTCCGCTCATGATTTAACTCAGACATGTTTATTCTAGACCTAATAGCTGACAACATACCAATATTGGGATACCACTGGTCTGTGCTGACACTTTGTTACAGAGTAGATAATCGAGTCTATAACAGCTTACAGAATTTAATTTAGTTCATTTTCTTATTTTAATACTTAGATTCCGCTCAATGATTTAACACCTACAGACATGTTTTCTACACTCTAACAACATACCGTGACCTTAGTTTCCACTGGACATTGACCTAATGTTACAGAGTCTAGATAATTAGTTCGATTTTTATTTAATACTTAGATTTCCGCTCAATGATTTAACACCTGGGACAGACATGTTTATTCTAGACTCTAATAGCTTGACAACATACCGCTGACCTAATGTCACTCGATATCGAATAGTGTCCCACTGGGATGACGGTCTGTGCTGTTACAGAGTCTAGATAATCGAGTCTATAACAGCTATAGAATTTAATTTAGTTCATTTTCTATTTTAATACTTAGATTCCGCTCAATGATTTAACACCTACAGACATGTTTATTCTAGACTCTAATAGCGCTGTTTGGATCTCACTCTCCATAGTGTTCCCACTGGGATGACGGTCTGTGCTGACACTGTTGTTACAGAGTCTAGATAATCGAGTCTATAACAGCTATAGAATTTAATTTAGTTCTTCTTATTTTAATACTTAGATTCCGCTTCAATGATTTAACACCTACAGACATGTTTATTCTAGACTCTAATAGCGCTGACAACATACCGTTGACCTAATGTCACTCGATATCGAATAGTTTCCCACTGGGATGACGGTCTGTGTGACACTGTTGTTACAGAGTCTAGATAATCGAGTCTATAACAGCTATAGAATTTAATTTAGTTCTATTTTCTTATTTTAATACTTAGGGATCTTTCCCCCCAATGATTTAACACCTACAGACATGTTTATTCTAGACTCTAATAGCTGACAATATACCGTGCTGACCTAATGTCACTCGATATCGAATAGTTTCCCACTGGGATGATTTGGTCTGTGCAAAGTGACACTCATGTTACAGAGTCTAGATAATCGAGTCTATAACAGCTATAGAATTTAATTTAGTTCATTTTCATTTTAATACTTAGATTCCGCTCAATGATTTAATACAGACATGTTTATTCTAGACTCTAATAGCTGACAACATACCGCTGACCTAATGTCACTCGATATCGAATAGTGTCCCACTGGGATGACGGTCTGTGCTGACACTGTTGTTACAGAGTCTAGATAATCGAGTCTATAACAGCTATAGAATTTAATTTAGTTCCATTTCTTATTTTAATACTTAGATTCCGCTCAATGATTTAACTCCTACAGACATGTTTATTCTAGACTCTAATAGCGCTGACAACATACCGTTGACCTAATGTCACTCGATATCGAATAGTTTCCCACTGGGATGACGGTCTGTGCTGACACTGTTGTTACAGAGTCTAGATAATCGAGTCTATAACAGCTATAGAATTTAATTGGTTTATTTTTTCTTATTTTAATACTTAGATTCCGCTCAATGATTTAACACCTACAGACATGTTTATTCTAGACTCTAATAGCTGACAACATACCCGCTCGGACCTAATGTCACTCGATATCGAATAGTTTCCCACTGGGATGACGGTCTGTGCTGACACTGTTGTTACAGAGTCTAGATAATCGAGTCTATAACAGCTATAGAATTTAATTTAGTTCATTTCTTATTTTAATACTTAGATTCCGCTCAATGATTTAACACCTACAGACATGTTTATTCTAGACTCTAATAGCGCTGACAACATACCGTCGACCTAATGTAACTCGATATCGAATAGTGTCCCACTGGGATGACGGTCTGTGCTGACACTGTTGTTACAGAGTCTAGATAATCGAGTCTATAACAGCTATAGAATTTAATTTAGTTCTATTTCTTATTTTAATACTTAGATTCCGCTCAATGATTTAACACCTACAGACATGTTTATTCTAGACTCTAATAGCTGACAACATACCGTTGACCTAATGTCACTCGATATCGAATAGTGTCCCACTGGGATGACGGTCTGTGCTGACACTGTTGTTACAGAGTCTAGATAATCGAGTCTATAACAGCTATAGAATTTAATTTAGTTCATTTTCTTATTTTAATACTTAGATTCCGCTCAATGATTTAACACCTACAGACATGTTTATTCTAGACTCTAATAGCGCTGACAACATACCGTTGACCTAATGTCACTCGATATCGAATAGTGTCCCACTGGGATGACGGTCTGTGCTGACACTGTTGTTACAGAGTCTAGATAATCGAGTCTATAACAGCTATAGAATTTAATTTAGTTCATTTTCTTATTTTAATACTTAGATTCCGCCCAATGATTTTAATCCCCACAGACATGTTTATTCTAGACTCTAATAGTGCTGACAACATACCGTTGACCTAATGTAACTCGATATCGAATAGTGTCCCACTGGGATGACGGTCTGTGCTGACACTGTTGTTACAGAGTCTAGATAATCGAGTCTATAACAGCTATAGAATTTAATTTAGTTCATTTTCTTATTTTAATACTTAGATTCCGCTCAATGATTTAACACCTACAGACATGTTTATTCTAGACTCTAATAGCGCGACAACATACCCGCTGACCCAATGTCACTCGATATCGAATAGTTTCCCACTGGGATGACGGTCTGTGCTGACACTGTTGTTACAGAGTCTAGATAATCGAGTCTATAACAGCTATAGAATTTAATTTAGTTCATTTCTTATTTTAATACTTAGATTCCGCTCAATGATTTAACACCTACAGACATGTTTATTCTAGACTCTAATAGCGCTGACAACATACCGTTGACCTAATGTCACTCGATATCGAATAGTGTCCCACTGGGATGACGGTCTGTGCTGACACTGTTGTTACAGAGTCTAGATAATCGAGTCTATAACAGCTATAGAATTTAATTTAGTTCCATTTCTTATTTTAATACTTAGATTCCGCTGAATGATTTAACACCTACAGACATGTTTATTCTAGACTCTAATAGCGCTGACAACATACCGTTGACCTAATGTCACTCGATATCGAATAGTTTCCCACTGGGATGACGGTCTGTGCTGACACTGTTGTTACAGAGTCTAGATAATCGAGTCTATAACAGCTATAGAATTTAATTTAGTTCATTTTCCTATTTTAATACTTAGATTCCGCTCAATGATTTAACACCTACAGACATGTTTATTCTAGACTCTAATAGCGCTGACAACATACCGTTGACCTAATGTCACTCGATATCGAATAGTGTCCCACTGGGATGACGGTCTGTGCTGACACTGTTGTTACAGAGTCTAGATAATCGAGTCTATAACAGCTATAGAATTTAATTTAGTTCATTTCCTATTTTAATACTTAGATTCCGCTCAATGATTTAACACCTACAGACATGTTTATTCTAGACTCTAATAGCGCTGACAACATACCGTTGACCTAATGTCACTCGATATCGAATAGTTTCCCACTGGGATGACGGTCTGTGCTGACACCGTTGTTACAGAGTCTTGATAATCGAGTTAAATTTATTTTTCTACATTGATTTAATGATCAATATTATGATTGCGATCCATGATTTGACATTTTTTGTACTAGTTATGCTTGTCATGTTCCTTGAGGTGTAGTCGTCGAAAGATGTTGCGCTTAGCGACAGTTTAATAAATTTGATCCTCGCTTGCTATCGTTGATTGCGTTATCAATTTCTGGATATCCGAAAATTGAATTGATTGAGCCGATACTGTCTTTGAATGGAGAGCTGAAAGTGATTTCTCAATAAGTAGTTTTGCTTTCTCTAGTCTCGCTTGCACCTGTAAGAAGGTCGATCTTGAAGCACCCGAACTATAGTCGGTATAGAGCTATAATTCGTACTGTAGTCTATCCGACGACGAGAACCGAAACCTTTTTTTTTTCGTGCTGAAGAAGCTGTGGCCGAGGTACTTAAAATGGTTTTTTAACTTTTATAAAAATGCACAATTCAATCTGTGACGCGTGGTGGGGGGGGGGCGGTGCGTTTATAGAGTTTTGCCAGGAATTCCAAACCCAAATCGGGGGTGGGATTTCAACCCCGATTCCGGTTACAGTCGCCGGTTTGGTTCGGTCTTTTTCGCCAGACCGGTTTCGCGGCCGTTCGCCGTCTTCAGTAGTCACTGTTGGCAACGTTGTTCCTTGTTCAGTGAGGATGGAAACCCCTGAAACAAAAAAAAACAAAACAACATGCGAAGTTATTGACACCGCGCTACTGAAGATGGCGAGCGGCCGCGAAACCGGTCTGGCGAAAGGCCGAACCAAACCTAACGACGGGCGGGTAGTTTTTGGGTTCAAAGGTCGAAAATTGTCAGTGGAATTTTCGTACAGACATTTCGATGACGCTGCACGAATTGAGTAGGAAGAGATGGAAATATCGGAATTTTAAATGTAATTTATTTATACCGACTTTCTGTTTTTAAATCGAAGGGTTTTTAATGATAATTCGTAGCAACAATTTCACTTAAACAAGAAAGCTGAAATATGGACTAAAAAAAAACTAATATTAATCCTAAAACTGAAAATAGTTTAAAACGGCTTTTCTCTATCTCTCTCTCTCTCTCTGTCTCGAATACACACATTTACTTAAAAGATACTTACATAAATTACACAAAGTGAGATAATTAGTGTTTGATATATCAAAAAAATATATATATAAAATAGTTTTATTCGAGATCAATCTAACGCTAAAATATATATATGATAGATATATAAATATGATTTTTAATTTGCGACGGCAGTCATATATATATATATATATATATATATATATATATATATATATATATATATATATATATATATATGAATTACACCGAAAAAGGAAAAAAATGTACTACAGTAGTACCTACATTACACGTAATGAAATTACTGAATTGCACTATTTTTTATGACATTCCTCATTTTGCGTCGATTATAATATAATAATGATATATAATAAATATATTGCGTATGTACTGAATGTATTAATTAATATGTAACCAAAACAATATATATATATATATATATATATCGTTTGTCGACTAAATATAAAAGCTTTGTTTCCCGGTTAATATTATTATTCTTTTTAATTACTATTTAATTTGCAACTTTGTAAACGTTATTTGGAACTAAATATACGAAGTATGATATAATAATAATAAGTGTTGTGTGTTATTTTTTTCGGCAATCACTATTTCCGCCCCGATTGAGAATCACCTAACGCTACTGAAGACGGGGAAAACTCGTAAGGCCAAATCAGCGAAGAATTGCGGTAATGTTCATTCGGATAATTAGTTGGGGAATTTTTGAATGGAGGGATTTATATCGGGAATTGATAATGCGTTAACAATTTTACGAAGGATTGATTTTAATCATGCTGTAAATGAGTGGGGAATTTCAAAAAAAATTTTCTTTTTTTTCATTTTTTTCTTTTTTATCTTTTTTTTCCCTTTTTTACCTTTTTTTCAGTTCCCATTGTATTCTCCATTCTGTTTTTTCTATTTTATCTCTTTTTTCTATTTTATCTCTTTTTTCTTTTTTATCTTTTTTTTCCTCTTTTTTTTCTTTTCCCTTATTTTTTTCTGCGGTCTTTTATCCTAAATTACTACCTAAATTAAAATTAGAAACTATTTAGTTTCTAGTTAGACCAAAACCAGCGAGAGACTGCTCGCCGAAAGAGAAAATAAGGCAAAAAAAGAGAAAAAAATGAAAAAAGATTTTAACACTCAGATTCCGCTCAATGATTCAACACCTACAGACATGTTTATTCTAGACTCTAATAGCGCTGACAACATACCGTTGACCTAATGTCACTCGATATCGAATAGTGTCCCACTGGGATGAAACTGTTGTTACAGAGTCTGATAATCGAAAATTTATTTTCTACATTGATTTAATGATCAATATTATTATGATTGCATTCATGATTTGACATCTACAGAGACATTTTTGTACTAGTTATGCTTGTCATTTTAAGTCGAAAGATGTTGCGCTTAGCGACAGTTTAATAAATTTGATCCTCGCTTGCTATCGTTGATTGCGTTATACTAATATCCGGAAAATTGAATTGATTGAGCCGATACTGTCTTTGAATGGAGAGCTGAAAGTGATTTCTGAATAAGTAGTTTTGCTTTCTCTAGTCTCGCTTGCACCTGTAAGAAGGTCGATCTTGAAGCACCCGAACTATAGTCGGTATAGAGCTATAATTCGTTCTGTAGTTTATCCGACGACAAGAACCGTAAGAAAAACAGAGAAAAAGGAAAAAGAAAAAAGGAAAAGAAAAGGAAAAAGATAAAAAGAAAAAAAAACAGATTGAATACAATGGAGAGAGAAAGGGAAAAAGATAAAAAGAAAAATTTTTTTAAAATTTTAACTCTACAGCATGAGTTAAATCAATCCTTCTTTAAAATTGTAAAATTGTTAACGCGCGATCCAAGTCTTTTATCCAAATTATACTGGCCAGCGAGACTGCTCGCCGAAAGAAAATAAGGCAAAAAGAGGAAAAGAAAATAACAGAAAAAGATAAAAAAAGAAGAAAAGGGATAAAAAAAGATAACAGAGAAAACAGATTGAGAATACAATCTGAAAAGATTATTTTCTCTTTCGGCGAGCAGTCTCTCGCTGGTTTTGGTCTAACTAGAAACTAGTTTCTAATTTTAATTTAGGTAGTAATTTAGGATAAAACCGCAGAAAAAAATAAGGGAAAAGGAAAAAAAGGGGAAAAAAAAGATAAAAAAGAAAAAAGAGATAAAATAGAAAAAAGAGATAAAATAGAAAAAACAGAATGGAGAATACAATGGGAACGGAAAAAAAGGTAAAAAAGGGAAAAAAAAGATAAAAAAGCAAAAAATGAAAAAAAAGAAAAATTTTTTTTTAAATTTCTTAACGCATCTACAGTGTGAGTTTAATCAATCCTTCGTAAAATTGTTAACGCATTATCAATTCCCGATATAAATCCCTCCATTCATACTCCGAAACTAATTGTCTTCGTGAACATTAATACAATTCTCTTCACCGATCCGGTCTCACGGGTTTTCCCCGTCTTCAGTAGCGTTACGTAAAAATTATCGAGGCGATATTTCGCGAAAATGCGGTGTTTCGCGTTTTTTTTGGGCTCAAAATCTGTCCCCGGCGTGCAGCTATGCGACATATTTATTTTCCAGATATCGGACAGAAAACTGTTCCGTGACCAATCTCGGTGAGGAAACTAAAAGCCTAAAAGAGGAAAAAAAACTAAAAGAGGAAAAGCGCCCGCCCCCCCTTTCGGGCGGACTCTTGTCTATGCATAACTTTACATTTTCTCCGTTACTCCCTTTCTCCGTCCTTCTGTTATTATTCTCCTCCTCCTCCTCCTTCTTCTTCTTCTTCTTCTTCTTCATCATCACAACCCTCGCAATAATTAACGGGAACAGGTCGGTCCGGATGTCTCCACTACCGCAGCTCTTCTACATCTGCTCAGCGCTAACAGCAGCTGTAGTACTCGCATCTAAAGCCGGTAAGACAACAATGACGTAGAGTATACTGAAAATAATAATAATAAAACTTCCATATAACTTGTTTTATTAGGTTCCGTTGTACAGAGAATTTCGTTGTACTGAGAATTTCGTTGTACAGAGAATTTCGTTGTACAGAGAATTTCGTTGTACAGAGAATTTCGTTATACAGAGAATTTCGTTATACAGAGAATTTCGTTATACGGAGAATTTCGTTATACAGAGAATTTCGTTATACAGAGAATTTCGTTATACAGAGAATTTCGTTATACAGAGAATTTTGTTGTACAGAGAATTTCGTTATACAGAGAATTTCGTTATACAGTAGAATTTCGTTATACAAAAATTTCGTTATACAGAGAATTTTGTTGTACAGAATTTCGTTATACAGAGAATTTTTGTTTTCGTTATACAGAGAATTTCGTTATACAGAGAATTTCGTTGTACAGAGAATTTCGTTATACAGAGAAATTCACACACAGAGAATTTCGTTATACAGAGAATTTCGTTATACAGAGAATTTCGTTGTACAGAGAATTTCGTTATACAGAGAAATTCACACACAGAGAATTTCGTTATACAGAGAATTTCGTTATACAGAGAATTTTGTTATGCAGAAATTTCGTTATACAGAGAATTTTGTTATTTGTACAGAGAATTTCGTTATACAGAGAATTTCGTTATACAGAGAATTTCGTTATACAGAGAATTTTGTTGTATTTCGTTATTTTCGTTATACAGAGAATTTCGATATACAGAGAATTTCGTTGTACAGAGAATTTCGTTATACAGAGAATTTCGTTATACAGAGAATTTCGTTATACAGAGAATTTCGTTATACAGAGAATTTCGTTATACAGAGAATTTCGTTATACAGAGAATTTCGTTGTACAGAGAATTTCGTTATACAGAAAATTTTGTTGTACAGAGAATTTCGTTGTACAGAGAATTTCGTTATACAGAGAATTTCGTTATACAGAGGATTTTGTTGTACAGAAAATTTCGTTATACAGAGAATTTCGATATACTGAGAATTTCGTTGTGCCGAGAATTTCGTTATACAGAGAATTTCGTTATACAGAGAATTTCGTTGTACAGAGAATTTCGTTATACAGACAATTTGATTGTACAGAGAATTTCGTTGTACAGAAAATTTCGTTACACAGGAAAATTTCGTTGTACAGAGAATTTCATTATACAGAGAATTTTGTTGTACGGAGAATTTCGTTATACAGAGAATTTCATTATACCGTCAATTCGTTTATATACCGATAATTTCGTCATTGAAACAGTGCAAGTCACGCTGAAATGAATTTCTCTCAATGTTTCATATATTTTAACTCGTTTTAACAATAATCTGTTAGTTAATAATTGGAATACCGTAGATTTCCTGTGTTTCTTTCTGCTGTCTCGCCGGTCTTTCGCCAGACCGGTTTCGGCCGCTCGCCGCGTCTTCAGTAGCGCTGCGTCGGTCACTTTCGCCACTTCGGACGCGTCTTTCGGGGGGCCGTCCTCACTGCTGCACTGTCGTATTATTGAAAAGCGGATTGCCGACGGATAAAGTGCTACTGAAGACGGCGAGCAGCCGAAACCGTTGGAGGAGGACAGAAACAGAGAAAATCTACGGTATTAGAGAACGTCCTCCGCAGCAGCATGACGCCAGCTCCCAACTGCCCCTGAGAGGGTTCAATTCAATATAATGTCACCAGATATAAGTTTCAGTCTTCAGTAATCAGTTCCCTATTCCGTTTCTGTCCTCCGCCGCCGGCGCTGAAGATCGCCGTGGGGATGACGCCAGCTCCCAACTGACCCTGAGAGGGTTCAATTCAATATAATGTCACCAGATATAAGTTTCAGTCTTCAGTAATCAGTTCCCTATTCCGTTTCTGTTCTCCGCCGCCGGCGCTGAAGATGACGCCGGAAAGACTCTCCAGCTCATGTTCTTCAGGCCCCGAGAACCACTGACAATGCCCAAGGGCGACGAGGACGTCTTCTTGGACATGCCCGAAGGATACGTCGTGAGTTGAATTTTTTTTAAAAAAGTCGTCCTATCGTTCGGAATATGTGTTCTTATTAAAAGATTCTATAGTTTCTATAAGGTTCTATTCTAAGGTTCTATTGTTCTGTTTCTGCCTCTCTCCTCTAGCCGGTCCGCTCTTTCGCCAGACCGGTTTCGGCCGCTCGCCGTCTTCAGTAGCGGTGCTGGTCACCGGTTTGGATGTTTTTCGCCACTTGTACTGCGGTCGTTGTCTGTTTGTCGATTTTTCAACCTGTCCTCATTTTCGGGCCTAAAAACTTCATTTTTGTACCTAAAACCGCATTTTTAGGTTCGATTTTGGGCCTGAATACCGCATTTTAGGTGAATTATCCGCCTAAAACTCCCCTTTCGGCCCTAAAACCTCATTTTTGCCGATTTTGGCCCTAAAACCGCATTTTGGGTGTTGCGTCTAAAAACCACATTTTGTGCCTAAAACATTTTGGGCCTCCTAAAAACCGCATTTTGGGTCGATTATCCCCATAAAACCCGTTTCTGGGCCCATGTTGCGTCTAAAACCACATTTTTGTCCTAAAACCGCATTTTGGGCCGATTTTGGGCCTGAATACCGCATTTTTAGGTGAATTATGCGCCTAAAAACCTCCTTTTCTGAACTAAAAACCGCATTTTTGGCCCGATTTTGGGCCTAAAAACCTCATTTTTGGGCCGATTTTCCTCCTAAAATCCCATTTCTGGGCCCATTTCGCGTCTAAAAACCACATTTTTGTGCCTAAAAACATGAATTATCCGCCTAAAATCCTCCTTTTCGGGCCAAGAACCTCATTTTTCGCCGATTTTTGCACCAAAAATCGCCTTTTCGGTTCGATTTTCCTCCTAAATCAGCATATTTTGGCCGATTTTCCTCCTAAAACCCATTTCTGGGACCATGTTGCGTCTAAAAACCACATTTTTGTGCCTAAAAACCACATTTTCAGGGCCGATTTTGGGCCTGAATACCGCATTTTTAGATTAATTATCCGCCTAAAACCCCCCTTTTCGGGCCTAAAAACCTCATTTCTCGCCGATTTTTGCCCTAAAAAACCGCCTTTTTGAGTCGATTTTCCTCTTAAAACCAGCATATTTCGGCCGCTCGCCATCTTCAGTAGTCACTGTTGGCACTTTGGACGTTTTTCCTGGGGGGGGGGGCATCCTCTCTGCACTGAACCCACTGAAAGACGTCCAAACACCGCGACACTTACACGGCGCTACTGAAGATGGCGAGCGGCCGAAAACCCCGGTCTAGCGAAAGACCGAACCGCCGGCGAGAGAGAGAGAGGGAGGGAGGGAGGGAGAGAGAGGGAGAGAGAGAGAGAGAGAGAGAGAGAGAGAGAGGGAGAGAGAGAGAGAGAGAGAGAGAGAGAGAGAGAGAGCACAAAAAAAGGAGTTGTTTTAAACTGAAAATACTGTTGCTATTGCAGCCGGAGCTCTATTCTGGTGACGGGCTGAACCTGAAGCCGCGTACCGGCGACGCGAACGTCATCAGCGTCCCTGACGTGCTCGAAGAGTTTCCCGACCTGGAATTCGCCCGCCAGTGTCTGGGACGGAGGGACCCGTTCTCGGTCTTCGTCCCCACGCACAGGGAGTGCGCCGCTCGCCTAATAGAAATATTCATGAGTCAGTCATCAATTCACCCACCCCCACCCCATTTATCGCCAAATAGAAAACTGCATAATCTCGAGGGTGTTCCAAAATTAAAGCGAGATTTAAATAGAAAACGGTGGTTCTTTTTCCATTAAATCGTTATTTTTTTATCGAATCCTGAAGTGCACAGGATAGGGTTGTGTACGGAATAGCGCATCAGCGAGAGGGAGAGGGAGGGGGAGGGGGAGAGGGAGAGGGAGAGGGGAGAGAGAGTACACGGCCGGGAAATGTCACGTGCGGTAATTGAATCGTTTCACGGGCTGTACACGCGGGGCACGTAAATCTCGCGTTAATTTTGGAACACCTTTTGGAATACCGCAAAATTGCGACTCTCGATATAATATAATAATTTTTAATATAACCGCGTTTTGCGGTCTGCGACACTACAAACCCGCGACAATAATTTTTTATCAGACGCCTCGAGCACCGAAGAGCTGGCCGCCAAAGCGGCGTACGTGAGGGAGCGCGTCAACCCCTATTTGTACGATTACGCCCTTTCCGTCTCGCTGTTGGGGATGGAGGAGACAGAAGGGCTGCAACTGCCGCCCCAGACGGTCGTATTCCCGGAGAAATATTTCATCAGATCGGTGATAACTATAGCGATTGAGGAGGCGTTCAGGGCGAGGGCTGAGAAAAGGGTGAGCCGCTTATATTCCCCGATTTCTGTAACGGAGCTGTAATTTAAATGACATCAATCGAATTGGTGAATCGAGATGTTGATGTCCTCCAGGACCACTAGAACTATCACTAAGCCTAGTAATCACTAGGCATATAGTGCCCGCAATAGTTTTTATCGTATCGAACTACCACTACCACTAGCAAATCACTGCTTACTTAACAGGGTAAAGCGTTGTAGAATTGTACCTGTAAATATTGTAATAGAAATTGTGTAAATATTAGAATGAGCACTGTGCGTTGTATAACAGTTCGTGATTAGATCTCCCGGCGGCCGGACGGCCTCCAGGGAGGAGCCGGAGAACCAGCTCTGGTACTTCAGGGAGGACGTCGGCATCAATCTGGCGCACTGGCACTGGCACCTGGTCAACCCGCCTTTGGGGCCCGGCCAGCTGGTGAACAGGCACAGGCGCGGAGAACTCTTCTACTATTTCCACGAACAGATGCTGGCCAGGTAGGTACAGTCGTCCTTTCAAATGGGACAAAGTCGGCCGCTTCGTAAAGTTGGGGGTTTTATAAACTCGGGTGCCCCGTTAAGGCGTGTGTTTCATAGAGTTATTCGTTATTATCAGTCAGCTGATTAATAAAGTCGGCTGTTTTATATAGTCAGCTGTTTTATATAGTCAGCTGTTTTATATAGTCAGCTGTTTTATATAGTCAGCTGTTTTATATAGTCAGCTGTTTTATATAGTCAGCTGTTTTAAATAGTCAGCTGTTTTGTATAATCAGCTGTTTTATATAGTCAGCTGATTAATAAAGTCAGCTGTTTTTTATAATCAGCTGTTTTAAATAATCGGCTGATTAATAAAGTCAGCTGTTTTAAATAATCGGCTGATTAATAAAGTCAGCTGTTTTATATAGTCAGCTGATTAATAAAGTCAGCTGTTTTTTATAATCAGCTGTTTTAAATAATCGGCTGATTAATAAAGTCAGCTGTTTTAAATAATCGGCTGATTAATAAAGTCAGCTGTTTTATATAGTCAGCTGATTAATAAAGTCAGCTGTTTTTTATAATCAGCTGTTTTAAATAATCGGCTGATTAATAAAGTCAGCAGTTTTAAATAATCGGCTGATTAATAAAGTCGGCTGTTTTATATAGTCAGCTGTTTTAAATAATCGGCTGATTAATAAAGTCAGCTGTTTTATATAGTCAGCCAATTAAAGTCAGTAATCTATTAGATGTACTCAAAAGTAATTGAAAATTTGATAAGATGTATATTGGTTTTGAGGAGTTCTTCAAGAGGGGAATCTAAAATTTGCCGGAAAAGTACCGGCGGAAATTTGGCGTCGATAATATCGGTGAATGTATATAGTAGATTAATAATTAAAGTTTCTTTTATGAAATTATAAAAAAAATTTTTTTTTTGAAAAAAATAAAATTCCAAAGTGAAAATGATTGCAACTCTTTCTTAATGTCGTCCGGTTGATGAAGCCTGTTCGGTTTTGGACTCGCCCGCCTGTCTCTATTTTCAGGTACAATTTCGAGAGGTACTGCCTGGGTATGGCGAGGACGAGGCCTCTGAGCGACTGGCGCGTACCTGTGCCCGAGGGCTACTACTCAAAGCTGGACAACATAGTCGCTTCCAGGACGTGGCCGCCAAGGCAACCGTTCACCAGACTAAGCGTCAGTATATGACTCGACACTAGGCACTATCGGCGTATAGCGCCAGGAATAATTTTTATTTTAGCCGGTACGACTATCGCTATCGCCACACTGAGACTACCACCGTCGCTGGCGAATCACTAGTTAATTGAAACGGGGCAATATCGCTGCAGGACGCCTTCAAATTACGAATAACAGACTCGTTCCGGGGCACGAGTTATTGTCGGAGAAATTTTTCGCCCGTCTAAAAAGAGATTGAAATCCGTTTCAGGACGTCGAAAGGCCTGAGGAAGGGATATCGGTCAGTCTGGACGAAATGGAGAGGTACAGGGACCGAATCTATCAGGCGATACACGCCGGATACATACAGGTATAATTACAATATATATATTAGGGGTACCCAAAAGTAATCGACATTTTGCTAAAAAAGATACTTTAATTATTAATCTACTATAATATTCGCAGATATTATCGACAACTCTCCAACTGCCATTTTTCCGGCAAATTTTCGATTCCCCTCTCTTGAGGAACTCCTCAAGACCGGAATACATCTTATCAAATTGTCGATTACTTTTGGGTACACTTAATATATATATTTTCGATATATATAAGTTAGACCAGGCCCCTGTTTCCTGCTGGGGGTATTATGACCCTTTTCGTTTAGAGAATAAAACCGTTTCATTGCTTTTGTCCATCTCCGTTGCTTATTCGATACCACAATAAAAATCTTATTATATATAAAATTGCAGCATTTCGATGTTAGGTCGAGTCGTAAGTAACTTCCGTTTTTTATCAGACATTAATTGCCACTTATTGACTAACAAAATTATGTTAATCTATTACGTATTCGCCACTATTATCTATGACCTTCTCCCATCTTCCTCGTCGTAATAAACGGAATTTTATAGACCGGTTTCTGACTGCCCGATCGGTTCATCAGCCGGTTAGGGTAATAAAGGTCATAAACGAATTTTTAGGCCTTGGCACACTTGCCCGATCGTTTAAATTCCCAGAAGCGTTATACGACGAATGTGCACTTTTTGACTGTCCATTTCAGAGGTTGAAAAAAAGTGTTTAGCGTAACGCGTATCACGCAATACAGAGTTGACAACAGATTAGCCTCGTCTATATAGTGCAAAACAAAAACTTTTGTCACGGTAGATGGGAACAATAGATTCTGCTTATTAGTCGAAGAAGTTACCTATGACTCGTCCTAATATATAAAATATTCTTCGTTATTCGGGGCGCCGTTGATTGTACCTTTTCGTACATTTCGTTTTCGAAACTTTTCGACTGTTCGTTCTATCTATTGTTGTTGTTGTCTGTCAAACAGTCTGCAGACAGGAATCTGGTGCCGTTGAACAACACTAGGGGAATAGACATACTCGGCAATTTGGTCGAAGCCAGCTCGCTGTCGGCCAACGTTAACTTCTACGGCAACATACACAACCAGGGCCATCTGGTCATCGCCTACGCTCACGATCCCAGGAACATGCACCTCGTGGGTATAAACCAGTTTCCATTCGTTTAATTACGCTATAAAATATAATATATATACGAAGCCGATAATAAAGATTAATACTACTGGCAGTGGACTGTTTCAATCATCAAGATGTCTACAGTCAGACAATTAATCTTAGGGTCAGGCGTTTCATAGTATCGAATATTTTACGAGTTTTAATAAAGTTTATTAATGAGGCCTAAGGTTTTATTTGGGTAATTCATTTCGATGTTTAATACAGGCAGCCGTTTTATATAGTAATCTGATAGACAGTCAGCTGTTTTGTATAATCAGCTGTTTTATATAGTCAGCTGTTTTGTATAATCAGCTGTTTTATATAGTCAGCTGTTTTGTATAATCAGCTGTTTTATATAGTCAGCTGTTTTGTATAATCAGCTGTTTTATATAGTCAGCTGTTTTGTATAATCAGCTGTTTTATATAGTCAGCTGTTTTGTATAATCAGCTGTTTTATATAGTCAGCTGTTTTGTATAATCAGCTGTTTTATATAGTCAGCTGTTTTGTATAATCAGCTGTTTTATATAGTCAGCTGTTTTGTATAATCAGCTGTTTTGTATAATCAGCTGTTTTATATAGTCAGCTGATTAATAAAGTCAGCTGTTTTTATATAATCAGCTGTTTTTTATAATCAGCTGTTTTTTATAATCAGCTGTTTTTTATAATCAGCTGTTTTTTATAATCAGCTGTTTTATTAGGGGTACCCAAAAATTAATCGACATTCTGACTTTGGAAATCATTTTATTTTGCCAAAAAAGAAACTTTAATTATTAATCTACTCTGTATATATCACCAATATTATCGACAACTCTCCCAACCGCCATTTTTCCGGCAAATTTTCGATTCCCCTCGTGAAGAACTCCTCAAGACCGAAATATTTTAAGTTTTATTAGCTGTCTTATACAGTTACATGTATATTGCATATCTGGCGAATGAGTTGTGGTACACTAATACACCGGATACACTAATCAAAAATACAATTTCCCCTCTGTACTGATCGTTGACGGATCGTGCATCGGTAGCTAAATTATTATTTTTTTCTAAATTGACAGAGGTGAACCGAAAGTGAACGAAGTGAAATGGTAAAATTGTGATCCTTAAAAACCGGTCGAAATACGACCGACAACGACCGTTAAGACAATGTACGGCGAGAAGCCGGCATAGTACGAAGAATATAAGAAGAATGTTTTCACAAATCACAGGATTAAATTAGATCAATTCTTCACTCGAACGGGATTTGAAATTGTCGCAGACAACATAAATATCAATATATAAATTCTTCCGAACTTCAGTATGCATCAATACAGTATATTGAATATATACACGTACAGACTGTCTCTGCACAGTGCAGGCGCGACGCAGCTCTAGTTCGTACAGGTAGCATTATATTTAGGAGACCGTTGAAATTAATTGTCATCCAACTGTTCATTCTACCTTTTTTTCAGGCATCTTTCGGAGTGATGGCCGACACGGCCACCTCGATGAGGGACCCGATATTCTACAGGTGGCACGCTTTCGTCAACCGGATATTCGACGAGCACAAGAACACGCTACCGCCCTACACAAGGGACGAGGTAAACCTAGGGGGTGATATCATCCCCGTACAGTGCTCCGAATAGTGGCTGAATTCCCACCACTTTCTTGCAGTAAAGTCGTATTAAAAAAGAAAAACCATTCGACAGCCGACAGAGTTTAGGGTCAGTAGAAACGCGATAGAACAACGTGTTTTCGTTCGTCGAACGAAATTTCAAAATATAAGTGACGGCCGCAGTCGCCGAACAGTCTGATTTAACTTGGTCGACTGTGAAGTTGAGCAATTGAAAATTGAGGCAGATCCGATAGACCGTCCAAAAATGCGGATTTTTCGAACGAAATCATTTTCAGAGACGAAGCCCGCGTAAAAAAAAAAAACAGAAAAAATAGCTTTCGGAGTGAACGTGATAATTCCGTTCAATAACGGGGTTCGGTCGCACGCCGTCTTCAGTAGCCTCTCGCCGTTCCCTTTCGGCCCTTCCTTTTGGCTTCCGACGTTTCTGAAAACGCTAGGCCCCGGTAGGCGTTTTCGGTCAAAGACTATATCAAATTTGATTAAAAAAAAAATAGCAAATACTGAACAAAACCGATTAGATACAATTTACGAGAGAAACGGCTCGTTGTGCTCAGAATATAAAGGGTGTACCAAAATTATGAATTTGGCACCATTATTGCAGTAAAGTCGTTCATTATTTTTGAAATATTGTTCAACAATTAAAACACGTTGTTCCGTCCTATAACGCTCTCCATGTTGTACTGACTGTCCTAAACTGTCGAATGGATTTTATGTAGTTTAATATACCTGTTTTGTGGTCTGCGAGGGGTTGGAATACAGCGTAGGTTCGTGATGTTTCCGTCTCCTCTCGCTGCCGGTTCGGTCTTTTGCTAGACCGGTTTCACGGCCGCTCGCCATCTTCAGTAGCGCTGTGTGTCAGTCACTGTCAGCACTTTGGATGTTTTTTCGGTGGGCATCCTCACTGCACTGCACTGTCACTTTCTCACATGTACTGTTTTCGGCGATCGGCCGAAACCGGTCTGGCGAAAGACCAAACCGGCGAACACCTAGTTTAACATACATGTTTTGTGGTCTGCGAAGGTTTGGAATACCGTAGATTTGTTGTGTGTTTCTGTCTCTCTCCTCTCTAGCCGGTTCGGTCTTTCGCTGAGACCGGGGTTTGTCGGCCGCTCGCCGTCTTCAGTAGCGGCGTCGGCCACTTTTGCGACAGTACAAGCGAAAGTAACAGTGCAGTGATGATGCCTTCAAAAAAGTGCCAAAAGTGACTGACGCCGCTACTGAAGACGGCGAGCGGCCGACAAACCGGTCTGGCGAAAAACCGAAACGGCGAGAGGAGGTGACAGAAACGCAACAGATCTACGGTATTCTCCAAACCCTCGCAGACCACAAGACAGGTATATTCTGACTAGGTGTTTCCGTCTCCTCTCGCTGCTGTTTGGTCTTTCGCTAGACCGGTTTGTTGGCCGCTCGCCGTCTTCAGTAGCGCTGTGTTAGTCACTTTTCGACAAGTGACAGCGACAGTGCAGTGAGGATGCCCCCAAAACATCCAGAGTGCCAAAAGTGACTGACACCGCTACTGAAGATGGCGAGCGGCCGACAAACCGGTCTGGCGAAAAACCGAAACGGCGAGAGGAGGTGACAGAAACGCAACAGATCTACGGTATTCTCCAAACCCTCGCAGACCACAAAACAGGTATATTCTGACTAGGTGTTTCTGTCTCCTCTCGCTGCTGTTAGGTCATTCGCCAGACCAATTTGTCGGCCGCTCGCCGTCTTCAGTAGCGCGACAAGTGACACCGACAGCGGGCAGTGAGGAGTGGCCCAGCGAAAAACATCCGGAGTGCCGATGAGTGACTGACACAGGGCGCTACTGAAGACGGCGAGCGGCCGACAGACCGGTCTGGCGAATGGCCAAACAGAGACAGAAACATCGCGAACCCCTACAGTAGTATATTCCAACCACGAAACGGGTATATCAAATTTCTTATACAAGGATTACACTTAATGAATTGATTGGAATATCTCCAATGAGTTCACAGTGGTTAAGTTATCAGGTTGTACCGGAAAATCGATTTTCGAGGGAAATTGAAACGAAACTCATTTAAATTTTTGTACACGTTTATAGGCGCCATTCACAACCCTTCTCTCTCCGTCTTTGGTACAACTTCGAAAATTCCTTCCCCCCAAAATTTCACGCAGGTTTTCGGCCCAAAAGTTACGGCGGAAATCAGGCGGGGGGGTGGGGGGGGTGGATCGTTCATTTCGGTTTTTATTTAGCATTTCATGTAATTGACGCGTTGATTATTTTTCGATTACTGTTTCAATCGGATCTTCATCTCTGGCTGAAGGCTTATCCTAACACCCGGGGCGTTCTTGATCTTCGATATCGAAATCTCCGGCTTTACAACCGACTTAGGAACTTTAACTTCGGGCCTCTTTCTATATACATGGGCCCCCGATATTTAATATTTTCCCTTTATCGCCCCTTTTCCAGCTATCGTTGGACGGAGTGACGTTGGTGTCGGTCGAAATCGTCACCGAAGGCGATTACGCCGCCAACAGACTGGCGACATTCTGGCAGGAAAGCGATATAGACCTGTCGGCCGGTCTCGATTTCACGCCCAGGGGCCCAAACCGGGTCAGAATAACGCATCTGCAGCACGCGCCGTTCGCCCACGTGCTTCGGGTGAGCGCCGGCCCTCCATTCTATCTATCGGGGCCGACGACTAAGTGATTGCGCCAAGTCCCGGGGGGCTTTTTTTTTTCGGCCGATCTGGACGTCGGCGATGACCGAATAAAGGGCGTTATCGATTCGAGAAAATTGCAGAGAAGCTGAATGCATCTTATACCTGCAGTCGAAGATGTATTCCGCAATTACTTAGTTGCCGACCCGATACATTTAACAGGAGTTTTTACTCAACTTAACTTACTCACAATGTGGAATCCGCATATATATATATATATATATATATATATATATATATATATATATATATATATATAGGTCTGGTGAAAGAGTATCGCGAATTTTAATAAGTATATTTCAATTACGGTCTTTTGCACAGCCTCATATTTGTACACGCATTTTTTTCGGGGTCGTCTTCGATTTTTCCGCCCGTTTTTTTTGGCCGAAAAATGGATCGGAAAAATCTCAACCTCTGCGCCTCAAATTTTGCGTGAAAACTGAATAAAGTATCGAATGTTGACAGCGCCCTATTGAGGATCGCCACAAAAAAAAAACAGAATTTTTGAAGCGCTTCAGTGGATTTGGAAAAAAACTGGAAAAGGGGATTGATTACTCTGGAAGGGCCAAAATAGATATTCCCCAGATGAAAAATAATTTTTGAAAAAAAACCCTAATAAATTCGCTATACTCTTTGAACAGACCTCTTGAGTAGATATTAGATAGAAATTTGCTATAGCCGACAAACTGACTTACGGCCCCAAACTCAACTTTCCGTCTCTGGGGCGGTTTCGGCCGCTCGCCATCTTCAGTAGTCGCTGTCGGCCACTTTGGACATATATATATATATATATATATATATATATATATATATATATATATATATATATATATATATATATATATATATATATACCGAAAATGTCCAAAGTGACGACTGCGACTGACACCGCTACTGAAGACGGGGCGAACGGCCGAAAATTCCGGTCTAGCGAAAGGCCACAGACCAGAAAACAGGTAAACGTCGACTGCCACGTCACCCATATTCGGGTGACAGTGATCGGGCCGCGTCACCCGTATCGGGGTGACGCTTATTTTTGACTACCTTGCGAAATATATTCGTCTGCGTTTGATTGAAACTATTGAATATTAATTGATATAAACTTAAATTTATCAACAGAATATCCATTAACCCGTCGAGTACAAAAATTTTTCTTTTCTGAAAATTTCGCATAAAATTCACTCATAACGACGCATTATCGTCAAACAATAGCTCCAAATATATTTTTAAAAATCAGTTTGTCAAATTTTTTTTTTTAAACACGACGCAGTATTTGTAATGCGAAATTACTGAAAGTGATAACAAAGAAAAAAGTTCCTTGTATATGTCATTTTGAGAAAAAATTTTAAAAAAATTAACCGATTAACCAATTCGGGGCCTACTCAATGGGTCAAGTGGAAACTGTACGCGAAAATTGTTTATTGGTTAAATTGTGTAGAGTGCAATAAAAATTTTAAAACGTTCAATTAAAACGACAACCCAGCTATTGGCTGGGTCTTCAAATACCCCGAAGAATGACTCTTCGGCCAACTTTAGTTATGAAGACTTTGGGGACGTGTGATTGTGGTGGAAAAAAAATAAATAATACTCTTCTCAATAAAACTGTAGCGATTGTCTGAGCAATAGAATTTTTCACTGGCAAGGTGGAAAACAGGGGCCAGCCTCTGATGGGAACGGTGAGGATTTTCCTGGCGCCCGAATACGACGAGAGGGGACGGTACCTGACTTTCGAAGACCAGAGGAACCAGATGATCGAATTGGACAGATTCGTTGTCAGAAGTGAGTATCGCCAATATTCGACCGATTACTTTGGCTATATATATACACCGGGGGGAATTGGAATATAGCCGTGTGAATTGACTGCAGGTATTAGATACATTCGGCTTCGTGACAACGGCCTTTTTATTCGGGGGGGGGGTCATCGTCGACCTCCAGAATGGAAGACGTCCGATGATGAGCGCTACCATCGTCTTTTGATGAAAAATCCCGCGGCAGGAATTTTAATTCTGATACAGCAATGTTTTCAGAAAGGGCCGAATGATTATAGCGCATCGAAGAAATCGTTATCGGTCGGAGGATTTTTCGTTAAAAGACGAGGAGGAACGCTCTGGACGTCCATTCTGGAGAATAAAATTATTTATTCGGACATTGGCAGAAGTTATATTATAACTGCATTCGAAACCATCAACGGCCGTACTGAAGTGCCCTACGCGAGTCCCCCCAAACTCTACACAAAGACAGGACCCGGTTTTGAACCTGTGACGTCACGCAGACCCAACCGACGTCTTGACCAATCAGGGACGAGCACCGAATCCATTGAGAAAAAAAAAGGACCTCCAACATCCTTTCTCGGCCGCCGAACCTTCCCAAGACCCCAGACTATGTATGCGTGTTTCCATTGAGGAGTCCCACATATACATAAAATAAACTGGGGATAAACGAAATAAATATAATCCCACGTATTTCCAATTATTTGGATCGGCAACTGAATAATTGAGGATTTCACCGACAAACAAGCGGGCGTTGTACAGTATTTTTAAGTGCGTCAAAATCTTCGGCACGGATAAGCCGTAGACGGCTAAGCACAGCTTTGCGAAAATATATAAATCACTACGTTTTTAGCTTTTTCAATTCTGCAACGTAATTTTGATACCGGAACGTTTCGGGAAAGGACCTAAATAATAAAGTATCGAAGAATCTTATCCGTGCCGAAGATGTTACTGACGCGCTTAAAAATATGTACAACGCCGCTTGTTGTCGGCGAATGAATTATCGCCGACAATATAAATAGGATTACAATTTGCCGACATTTCGCATAACTATAGTTCTTATCTCTTTGAATTTGTATTTATTGATGAAATTTTTATCAAGTCTAACAAATATCGGAATATTTTTCAATACCATTTTATTCGACTGTATCTATACGGTAGACGGTCGATTTGTTGCGCTAGACCGGTTTCGGCCGCATCCTCACTGCGCTGTCACTGTCACCTGTGCCGTATTCACTATGAAAAAAAAATTATCTAGAAAAAGTGACGAAAGTGGCTCTGATAGAAGATGGCGACCGGCCGAAACCGGGTCTTCTACAAAAGGCACACAGAATTCAACTGGTCAATGTAATTTTGATACCGAATGTTTCAAAGAGGACCTAAACGAATGTTACCTGTACAAAGATGTACTGACTTACTTAAAAATATGTACAACGCCGCTATCCGTTGCCGAGCCAATAAAAGCTAAAATTTAATGTATGAACAAGAATTTACCTTCTTCATAGTCGTCTTCAAGAGTTCTACGTATCCGCTTTTCAGTCTATCCGCGTCTTCTAAAGGAGGAGGTTTTGTAAAACGGGGCCTTTTTCAGTCGGCAGCGGCAACAGGACGGTGACGCGGAAGAGCGAGGATTCGACGGTGACGATACCTTTCGGCAGGACGTTCAGGGACCTCTACCGGGGAAGGCCCGAAGAGGGAAGCGCCGGCGAGGACCAGTTCAATTTCTGCGGATGCGGATGGCCCCACCACATGCTCGTGCCGAGGGGATCGGAACAGGGCACTCCGGCCGTACTCTTCGCCTTCATATCCGACTATGAACAGGACAAGGTTCTGTACCGATTGCTAGTACCAAAGGACCCTCTACTCTATCGCCGGTTCGGCCGCTCGCCGCATCTTCAGTAGCGGTATCGGCCGGCCACTCTGTCCTCTATTCGGGGATGTAGACAGTACAAAAGTGACACGGTGCAGTGAGGATGCCCCCCCCACCGCTGAAAAACATCCAGAGTGGCCGACAGTGACTACTGAAGACGGTGAAACCGGTCTAGCGAAAGACCGAACCGGCGATAGAGAAACGCCAGTGAACGCTACGGCGAAGCAAGTTTTTTGAGGCCCAAGGGAACATCCGGAAAATGTTCAAAAGTATTTTCCATTTCCTCAATCGGCGTTTCCAACCCTCCTTTTGTGATCTCGTCTCCGTCTTCGGTGTCGTCCCGTCAAGTTTTTCGCGATACTTTTTCTGGACGAAGTACAATAAATTCAGCCCCGAGTCGAACTTCATTCAGCCGGGGTAGAAACAATTAGAAACGGACAAGTACAAGTCGAAGGACTAAGCGCAGACCAATAGTCGAATTTAGGGGTTTTTTTTTCAAAAATTATTTATTCATTCACGAAAATCTATTTTGCCCCCGTCAAAGTATTCTGCCCACCGGATATTATTCACGTGTGCCGACGTTTTTTCCAATCCTAGAAGCGCTTCGAAAATTATTTTTTTTGACGTCAAGCTCCGTCTTCGGTGTCGTCCTTTCATGTTTTTGCGATACTTTTCTGAACGAAGTACAATAAATTCAGCCCCGAGTCGAACTTCATTTAGCGGGGGTGGAAACAATTCGAAACGGACAAGAACAAGTCGAAGGACTTTGATACCAATAGTATCTCCTTCTTATTCAATCAGGAGATAATATACTGATATTTTAATTTTAAGATATTTTTTCCATTTTTCACTTTCCTTACCTTATATCACTTCCTTTGGGTTTCCCTCGTCATTAAGCCATTTTCACTTTCCTTCATTTGCATCGTTTCCCACTGTGTGTCCATTTTCTTTCCGGCTTCAGTTTCATCGCTTTTCCCTTATCAGTTTCTCCGCTGTTGTTGATGTTCCTTATATTATCAGTAACTTTGCGTTTTCTCTCCCACTCTCTTCGCCTTTCCCTCGAGTTTTCTATATGTTTTTCTCAGATTCTAACCGTCATCGATTCATTTCATTCTCTTCGCATTTTTTCAGGTTCTTTTCAGGTCTTTTCGGTTGTCAAATTCCTTCGCTAGCGTCTCGACTTCGGGGGTGACTTTTCGGTTAGCGAAAAATAAACGTAGGATTCGGCCAAATTTCTCTTACAATCAAATAAAATGGGAATGTTAGTTTCAGGGGCCCTATAATGCGCTCTAGTCTCTGATATTAATTTTTGTAAAAAAAAAAATACGAAAATTTTGGACGTAGCTAGAACCCAAAAAGAGATGCAGTCTCTTGGAAGTATGCATGGAAGAAGAGAATGGATTGAGTATTGTAACATGTTTGAGATTTATTTATATATATAAACGTAGGATTCGGCCAAATTTCTCTTACAATCAAATAAAAGGGAATGTTAGTTTCAGGGGCCCCAATGCGCTCTAGTCTCTGATATTAATTTTTGTAAAAAATACGAAAATTTTGGACGTAGCTAGAACCCAAAAAGAGATGCAGTCTCTTGGAAGTATGCATGGAAGAAGTGAATGGATTGAGTATTGTAACATGTTTGAGATTTATTTATATATATAAACGTAGGATTCGGCCAAATTTCTCTTACAATCAAATAGAAATGGGAATGTTAGTTTCAGGAGCCCTAATGCGCTCTATTCTCTGATATTAATTTTTGTAAAAAAAAATACGAAAATTTTGGACGTAGCTAGAACCGAAAGAGATGCAGTCTCTTGGAAGAAGAGCATGGATTGAGTATTGTAACATGTTTGAGATTTATTTATATATATAAACGTAGGATTCGGCCAAATTTCTCTTACAATCAAATAGAAGGGGAATGTTAGTTTCAGGAGCCCCCAATGCGCTCTATTCTCTGATATTAATTTTTGTAAAAAAAAATACGAAAATTTTGGACGTAGCTAGAACCCAAAAGAGATGCAGTCTCTTGGAAGAAGAGCATGGATTGAGTATTGTAACACGTTTGAGATTTATTTATGCGGCAGTAGGCGAAGAGATCGGTGCTGGAAAAAGAATTTCGTTTCACTTATTATCATGGCCCCGAAAGCTTATCACTCGCTTACCTCCGGCGGTCCGTGGTGGTTGTCGCAGGTGGTGCAGCCGGAGTTGCGTCGCAACGCCTGCTCCGATTCGCCGGCCTACTGCGGCATACGGCGTGCAATGTACCCGGACTCTAGGCCGATGGGCTTCCCGCTGGACAGGCGGGCCGGGCCCGGCGTCGCGCGACTGGCCCAATTCCTGACGCCGAACATGGCCACGGCACGGCTGGTCATCAACTTCGCGAACAGGACTCTGGGTCTGCGCTCTTTCGGCCTCGATCTGGACGACTGGTGACCGGCCGGTCTACAACAGGTATTGGAGGAATACACGGGAACACTATAATCGAGAATCGGATACAGTCGTTGGAAACACCAGAAGGACACTATTCTGAATATTGAGCACGGAAGAAGAACAAAGTGTCTGTGAATTGTGGCCAATAAAGAAAAAAAAATTATCTATTGTCCCCTCGATTTGTCCTCATCCGGTCCTTTTTTTGTCTCCTCCCTCTTTGTATATATATATATATATTTTTAAACAAATCAAGCCCAATTATTAAATCCAATTTAATTATTCAAATAAGGTCCTGTTTCGGCGCTGAATTTTCCACAAACACTCAGATAGGATCGGAAACAAATTTGAGCCATCTTTTCGGGCAACTTCCTAATCTATAAATATGTAAAATACAATATAGATTTTTCAATCTGAAATACGGAGTTTATCTACTAAAGTATTACTCGAGAATATTATACCGTTCGACAAATTATTTCACACTGTTCCGAATGGAGAAAATGCGGAAATTTTCGCACGAACAACGTATATATTTTTGTTAATTTCATTCAAACGATACACCGCTGCCGACAACAGTCTGTAAATAGACTGTTGCAACAGACTGTTTTACTGTTGGAGTAAATTTCCGCCAACTACAATTTTTATACCATTCGATTTCGTGTTTTTCCTCGGCCTCCTCTCGGTTGTCTATTGCTAGACCGGTTTCGTCAGTCTCGGCCGCAGTCTTTCGGGCGTCCTCTCGCCTGTCTACCGAGTTGGTTGTGTCCGGTTTGTCGGCAAAAATACCCGTCTAGCGAAAGACCGGTGAGAGGAGACAAAAAAAGACAGGAAATCTAACGGGGTTATTAATTATTCCAACCCCTCGAAAACCGGGTCTGTTATTATACTTTATGTTCACTGTCGCCATTCGATATTCATTTTCGATATTTAAATATCGAATATTTGAAAAAGAACGCGGCACATTCACCGCTCGCGAAATCGGTTTTTGAAAAGAAACGAAACTCAACGTTTCAACTCGAAAATAACGATTCTAGACTTAGACCAGGGACGAGAGAGAAAAAAACAACAACGCTGCAATGACCAATATTTTTTATTAACATTTATCAAAAATAACAATGCGAACGAAAATGAATTTACAACCTAGGGAAAACCAAAAAAAAAAAAAAAAAAATTGACCGAGTACGACAACAGGAACGATATACTGTATCAGGGTAAATAAATAAATAAATTTTGGGCTTACGACCGCATTTTTCAACAGGTTTGAGCTAAATTTTCGAAAATCCGGTTCTTCTGCGCCGAATTTTCCGCCGCCATCATTCTGTCGACGTTTTCTGTCGGACAAAACATTTAAAAAAGAAATTAAAACAGGGACAGGGGAAGTTGAAAATACAGAATGGGCGATAACTTTTCAATTTATCGAGATTTTATAAAAATAAATTATAGCTTTGTCTCGTAAAATGGAGAATAGATCTTAATACTGTAACCCTGTCAATACAAACCGATATCGATATCAATTTTTTCCCCATTCGCATATACAGGTTTATAATTGCTGATTTTTCGTTTTCCCCAGATTTTTTCGGTTTTAAAATGAAAAAATATATACTTTGTTCATGCGACAGACAAAGCCCGACATACCTTTGATAATTTCAACGATTCGATCGAGCTTCGCATCTTCGTTCATATCCTTGCGATTGTTCGGACTTATCGAAAGTTCGAACGACGGTCCGTACTTGGTGAAATACTGAAAAACGAAAATTTCTAAAAAAAAAAATTGAAAAAAAATCGTAACGCGCTGTCGTTAAAACGTCTGTCTCGTTCAATGAACGAAATATAAGCGAATGTATCGTAGACCGGTTCGGTCTTTTGCCGGACCGGTTTTTCGGCCGCTCGCCATCTTCAGTAGCGCGGTGTTAGTTTTGGCCCTCTGGATGTCTTTCGTGGGGCATCCTCCCGTATATATATATATATATATATATATATATATATATATATATATATATAATTATGAAAGTCATATATTTCTTGTTTCAAGATATTTAATGAATTGCATTTGAATAAATTAAAAACTATTTTTATATTATGCTACATTTTAATTTAGAATTCTATTAATCTTGGTTAATGGAATTTTACTATGAATATGAAATTTTGTGCGAATTTAATAACTGTAGGTTCGTGATGTTTCTGTCTCCTCTCGCTGCCGGTTCTGTCTTTCGCCAGACCGGTTTCTCGGCCGCTCGCCATCTTCCGCGGTTGGACTACTGTAGGTTCGTGATGTTAACATCCAAAGTGCTGACGGTGACAGTAACACAGCGCTACTGAAGATGGCGAGCGGCCGACAAACCGGTCTGGCGAAAGACCGAACCGGCAGCGAGAGAGGAGACGGAAACATCACGAAACTACACAGTATATTCCAACCCCTCGCAGACCACACACACAGGTATATTAAATTAGTTACACTTTCATAATTATGGGCATATATATATATATATATATATATATATATATATATATATATATATATACATGACAAACAGACAACCACCGCAGTACAAGTGACAGTGCAGTGAGGATCATCCAAAGTGCCGACAGTGACAGTGACACAGCGCTACTGAAGACGCCGAAACCGGTCTCTCCTCTCGCCGGTTCGGTCTTTCGCTGGACTGCGGTTCCGGCCGCTCGCCGTCTTCAGTAGCGGCGTCGGCCGCTTTTCGACAGTACACGTGAGAAAGTGACAGTGCCGACAGTGACAGTGACACAGCGCTACTGAAGACGCCGAAACCGGTCTCTCCTCTCGCCGGTTCGGTCTTTCGCTGGACTGCGGTTCCGGCCGCTCGCCGTCTTCAGTAGCGGCGTCGGCCGCTTTTCGACAGTACACGTGAGAAAGTGACAGTGCCGACAGTGAGGATGCCCGACAAAAAAAACATCCAAAGTGCCGACAGTGACTGACACGGCGCTACTGAAGATGGCGAGCGGCCGAGAAACCCCCAGAAAACCCGCAGACCACAAAAAAAGGTATATTAAACTGGTAAATTTATCGTACCTCGTGTTCGGGGATATCGGTATCGAGGCGGCAGCCAATGATGACGGATGTTAGGTAAGTCCAACATCGGGCCGTGTTCGAAATGTTGTAACCTCCTGTGTTTTAATAAACAATTTTTATTTTTTTTTTTATTTTGGTCCAATTAATTTTAAACAACTCAGTACAACCGGAAGCTATTCCTTCCGATACGAGGTCGAAAAGTATCGCGAATTTAGGGTTTTTTTTCAAAAATTATTTATTCATTCACGAAAATCTATTTTGCCCCCGTCAAACTAATGCGGATATTATTCACTTGTGCCGACGTTTTTTCCAATCCTAGAAGCGCTTGGAAAATTCATTTTTTTTCTGACGTTAAAGTCCGTCTTCGGTGTCCGTCCTTTCAGTTTTTCGCGATACTTTTTTGAACAAAGTACAATAAATTCAGCCTCGAGTCGAACTTCATTTAGCGGGGTGGAAACAATTCGAAACGGACAAGAACAAGTCGAAGGACTTTGATACCAATAGTATCTCCTTCTTATTCAATCAGGAGATAATATACTGATATTTTAATTTTAAGATATTTTTTCCATTTTTCACTTTCCTTACCTTATATCCACTTCCTTTGGGTTTCCCTTGTCATTTTCACTTTCCTTCATTTGCATCGTTTCCCACTGTGTGTCCATTTTCTTTCCGGCTTCAGTTTCATCGCTTTTCCCTTATCAGTTTCTCCGCTGTTGTTGATGTTCCTTATATTATCATTAACTTTGCGTTTTCTCTCCCACTCTCTTCGCCTTTCCCTCGAGTTTTCTATATGTTTTTCTCAGATTCTAACCGTCATCGATTCATTTCATTCTCTTCGCATTTTTTCAGTTTCTTTTCAGGTCTTTTCGGTTGTCAAATTCCTTCGCTAGCGTCTCGAATTCGGGGGTGACTTTTCGGTTAGCGAAAAATAAACGTAGGATTCGGCCAAATTTCTCTTACAATCAAATAAAATGGGAATGTTAGTTTCAGGGGGGGGCCCTATAATGCGCTCTAGTCTCTGATATTAATTTTTGTAAAAACAATACGAAAATTTTGGACGTAGCTAGAACCCAAAAAGAGATGCAGTCTCTTGGAAGAAGAGCATGGATTGAGTATTGTAACATGTTTGAGATTTATTTATATATATATAAACGTAGGATTCGGCCAAATTTCTCTTACAATCAAATAAAAGGGAATGTTAGTTTCAGGGGGCTCTATAATGCGCTCTAGTCTCTAAATTCATTCGAAACAGAGTGCATTTTTGTAAAAAACACTATGAAAATTTGGGATGTAGCTAGAACTGTAAGAGCGTAGTCCTTTCGTGGGCTTTTTCCGGTTTCGGGAACGAGAATAAGTCACGGGGGGGGGTTGGGTTGGGGGCACGAGGCTACCCCCCGGAAAACGGTAGATACCGTATCTACCTACTTGGAGGATATTTAAAATTCGCGATACTTTTCGTACAGACCTCGCACATTATATATGTATATATATACTGACCTCCGCCTAAAACGAGCGTTGGTTTGCGCAGGGCCAGGACCGTCTTCAGGCAGTGGGCTAGGGCTCGCGGCGTCAGGTTGAGACCACCCAGAGGGTCACCGGCGAGGCCGTCGGCGCCGCACTGGACGACGATGGCGTTGGCGTCGAAACCTCTCGTCACCGCCTCCAGAACCCTGGAAACGATCAATATTTCCGGTTGAAATAAAAGTTGATTGAAAAATTGGGGAATTGTCTGTGTGTCTCTAGGACCTGTGGATTCCGCAGGATTCCACAAGAAGGACACTCTCTGTTCGGCACAGTCTCCCTTGGGCGTCTGTCGATGTGGATGCTTGAATATAAAACGGCTGGCAAACGGACAGATTTATGACTTTATAAGCTGTAATTTATAATTATTTTTTTAATTCGGCCCCCCACCGATAACGTAATAGGCGAGGTTTTATACATTGGTAGGTTCGTGATGTTTCTGTCTCCTCTCGCTGCCGGTTTGGTCTTTCGCCACACCGATTTGTCGGCCGCTCGCCATCTTCAGTAGCGCTGTGTCAGTCACTGTCAGCACTTTGGATGTTTTTGGGGGCATCCTCACTGCAGCACTGTCACTTATGCTTTTAGACTGTTAGCCAATTTAATATACCTGTTTTGTGGTCAGCGAGGGGTTGGAATACAGCGTAGGTGGGTTCGTGACGTTAACATCCCAACATCCAAAAGTGCTGACGGTGACTCTTAACACAGCGCTACTGAAGACGGCGAGCGGCCGAGAAACCCCGGTCTAGCGAAAGGAGACAGAAACACCGTAAAACCTACGGTTGGAATACAGCGTAGGTTCGTGATGTTTCTCGCTGCCGTTTGGTCTTTTGCTAGACCGGTTTGTCGGCCGCTCGCCATCTTCAGTAGCGCTGTGTCAGTCACCGTTGGCACTTTGGATGGTTTTTTGGGCATCCTCACTTTCACACGTACTGTTTCGGCGATCGGCCGAAACCGGTCTAGCGATAGACCGAACGGCAGCGAGATGAGACAGAAACACCCAGTTTAACATACCTGTTTTGTGATCTGCGAAAGTTTGGAATAATACCATAGATCTGTTGTGTTTCTGTCTCTCCTCTCGCCGGTCCGGTCTTTCGCTAGACCGGGGTTTGTCGGCCGCTCGCCGTCTTCAGTAGCGGCGTCGGCCACTTTTCGACAGTACATGTGATGAAAGTGAGGATGCCCAAAAACATCCAAAGTGCTAACAGTGACTACTGACACAGCGCTACTGAAGATGGCGAGCGGCCGAAACCGCCCCGGTCTAGCAAAAGACCAAACCGGCAGCGAGAAACATCACAAACCTACAGACTCAACCTTTCCATACCCCACAAAAGACGTCATAAGCAAAATAATAAATAATAATAAAAAAACAGTCGCCTACAGCGTACATCATGATATTGAATGGGACAGGTATCGATATGTCAACTTCGCCTATTAGCCCTTTGCCCTAGAGGCGCTTTTCTGTCGTACTGTAACTGTTACATCGTACCGTAATCGGCCATATATAGATAGGGATGATGACGTCTTCCCTTCTACTTTGCCCTTGCGGCGCTATTGTCAGTTTCCCTTCACTGTCTCAATAACTAATTCTTGGGTGAAAAATAAATTTGAAAAAAATCGTTCGGTCTCCTACTTGTCTTTAACCGGATATAAAAGGTATTCTTCTGGGGGGGATTTCTTCGGATTCTGCGCACACTGCCGATTCCGAAGGTTCGGTCTCTTCCGCCCTTCGGCTTCCGGATTCGGAATTTTTTCCTCGAAAACGTCATCGTCGTCTTCATCGCTCACTACGGGCGATGTATAATTTCGTTCGTTACCGGCGCGCAAAAATCGAAAATTCCCTCTTCGCCAGAAGTCCATTTCTTCCGTCCTATATTCCATACTTATTGCCCACCCCCCGGTAACTTTGAAAAGAAATGATGCGATCGAACCGATGTCGAAGCCGGAGTTTTTTTTGGCGAGAATAAGACATTTTATCGCATAAGCTGTCCTTTATTTTTCGGAACCTTATAGCTGTCCGTAGACAGCGCAATACAAAAGGGCCGTGTAGACCTTTTCACGTGATATTCCTTAGGCCGAACACAAATAGACGCATCGATTCGAACGGTGCTCGAGTTATCACACCCAGCGCTCCTATTCGGCCATTTTAACTTATATCCGCCAAAAAAAAAATAAAAAAATAAAAATAGTCTTACCGGCTGAACAGATTGCAGTATTTAGAATCGGTTATTCCTTCGTTCAGCGGTACATTCACCGAATAGTATTTTCCCCGTCCGAACCCCGTCTCCGTGAGCCCTCCGCTGCCCGGATAATAGCCGGGTTCGTATTTGTGCAAAGAAAGTGTCAACACTTTTTCGAATAGGCGAAACAGTCTTCGACTCCGTTGCCTGGAAAAGAGAGAGAGAAAAAAATAAAAAAGAGAAAAAATCCGCCTCAGATTCCGTACATTTCTGTTATTGTATCCGTCATTACAATATATATATATATATATATAAAGAACATATCGCATTGTATTATCGACAAATCGGACGTGGACTGACCGTGGTGGGCGTCGAGATCGATGTACAATATTTGATCGTAGGTGTGCCTCAGTTCCAGTATACCTATTACAATATCGTTGGCGTAACAGAATCCTTCGACCAGGTCCCTGTAGAAAAGAAAAAAAAAAAAAAAAATGGGTATCATCAATAGAAATGCGGTTAATTTCATTGCATTCGCTTCAATTCAGTTCGTTCCAGTGATTCTTAGTGATATCAGCAGTGTTTTGGGTCCAGGACTGGAATCTCTGGATGGGGGGCGGATCTCGGATTTCTTGGCGGAAACCGACACAATTCTATACCCGTAAGTCCGTGTTAAGTTTCAAAACGGATTTGTATATTGTCGAAAGAGGTCCACAAAACGGTCCGAATTTACGTTCTGGATCTGTTCTTTACCGCAGGTGGAATTTCGGCAGGCGGTGGGCCACCTTCAGTGCCGAAAGTGACTGAGACTGAAGTGAGCGCTACTGAAGATGGCGAGCGGCCGAAACCCCCCCGGGGTCCAGCGAAAGGAAACGGAAACACCGTCAAACCTACGGGTACGTTTATAGAGTGATAAAGTGCGTATACCTACGTGCGTGGTGCCATCCTCCGCACCAGTTGATGGCGATATCGACTTCTCGCCTTGACAGCGCTCTAGCCGCTGTCAGTGTACTGCCGACGATGGCGCATATGTAGTCGTAAATGCCGTCGAGCGGCGGACAGTCGTAACCTGGCAATAAGACGAGAATCAGTATCGGTCCGGTGATCAAACTGTTACGGGCGCGGCGAAGCGCCATCGATTGCGCTTCGCCTGTTGTGTGACTGAAATGCACAACAGCGCTTCTCATTTTGAGCACCTAGAATGTGGAGACGCTGCCAAAGTATAAAATAATATAAAATACACTAATAAGCAGTTGAGACGCTGCGGTACGTCAGACAAAATGAGCGCGTTTCGCCTACCTGTTTATTTGCAGTAGAAAAAAAAAAAACTTTTCGTCCTTTTATAGTAATCAGAAACCGTTTTCACACTCCCAACAAGTGCTGTACTGTATCAGGCAAATAGAACGGTTTAAAAAAAAAAATAAAAATAAAATAAATGGATTTTACCCAATCCGTAGTCGAGATCCAAATCGTCGTCCACTGTATACAGCCCGTTGATAGATTTCATATAGTCGATGAAATCTATAGAATGGTAGCTGTTCAGTTCTGAATCTGTGGCCGGTTTCGACTTGTAAACTGTCATATTCCTGAGCAGGTCGTACGCTTTGATCAGACTGTGCACCATATCGGCCTGAACAAACAGACAAACAAATTAAATGGACTATTTCATTCTTGTTATTATTATTACTCGCCATCTTCAGTAGCGCTGCGTCACAGTAGTCACTGTTGGGGCACTTTGGATGTTCGGATGTTGACGTCACGAACCTACGCTGTATTCCGCCGACCCCTCGCAGACCACAAAACGGGTATATTAAATTGGCTAACACACTCTAAAAGCATAAGTGACAGTGCAGCAGTGAGGATGCCCGACAAAAAAAATATCCAAAGTGCTGACGGTGACTGACGCAGCGCTACTGAAGACGGCGAGCGGCCGACAAACCGGTCTAGCGAAAGACCGGACGGCAGCGAGAGCGAGACAGAAACATCACGAAACTACCCGTCGATTTCGTATTTTTCTGTACACGGTCCTGGACCGGTTTGTCGGCCGCTCGCCATCTTCAGTAGCGCTGTGCTCAGTCACTTTCGGTACTTTGGATGATTTTGGACATCCCCACTGTCACTGTCACTTGTACTGTGTTGGTTGTCTGTTTGTCATATATATATATATATATATATATATATATATATATATATATATATATAAAGTCATGTTTGGATTATCCGTCAAATATATATATATTTTTGATCACACAACAATTAGGTTCTGACTACCAAATATATGACAGGAAACCCAACCGGTCTCAGCAGGAAACAGAAACACATGAAATCTATGGAAGATATTTACATTTCATAATGTCGGTAGTACACAAAACTCATTTTTCAATCTGACATACAGAATAGAAAATTAATAAGTTTTAAGGATGTAATAACATTATATATATATATATATATATATATATATATATATATACACATACATCATGCAAAAAGTAATCCATAATTTGACCAAAGAATAGGCTTTATTATGAATATTGGTTTGATTACTTCACATTTCAAGACTTCAGGAGTGATTCAATGTGAAATATAGAATCTAAAGTTTTAAGAATGGAATTTTATATATATATATATATATATATATATATATATATATATATATATATATATAGACACACACACATAATTTTGACTAAAGGCCTCAAAAATTTACAAATATTAATTTTTCAGCATTTAGAATTACAATGTAATACAATTACAATAAAAACTTTTAATTATGTAATTATACTATATATATTATTTTGAACAGATGGTATGTGCTTTAATTTTAAAGTAATTATATATATATATATATATATATATATATATATATATATATATATATATATATTAAATTTAATTGAATGCCTTATTCTGAATATTCCACAGAAAATCATTTTTTAATCCGAAATATGGAGTCAGACGAATATAATAAAAATGGGCATACCGATAAAACAATTTGAAGCGTACACAAAATATAAACGATAAGTTATTGTCTAAAATTTTCCCCCAAGAATATTTCTTATTAGTTTCTGAACAATAATGAAATCGGGTCGGAAATCAGAGCCATTATTATTGCACGTTTCTATACATTATTTTACGCCGTAACTGTGAACAATGATGGTTCGAAACAATGGAGTGCTCCAATTGATAGTGAAAGTATTGTAATATATATATATATATATATATATATATATATATATATATATATATATATATATTGTCGGCAAGAAGGGCGCTCTTTTGGCACCAGTTTCCATGTGTGGGCGTGTCTCTGTGTGTGTGTGTGTGTGTGTCTGTGTGTGTGTGTGACGCTTTACGAATACAAAACTGGCTGGCAAACCGACGGACCGAATAATAAAGATTTATGATTACGAAACTCGTTTCTACAGTCGAATTTGCGCCAGTTTATAAGCTGCAATTTATAATTCTCATAGGCGAGGTTTTATATATCGATATCTGTAGGTTCGTTATGTTTCTGTCTCCTCTCGCTGCCGGTTTGGTCTTTTGCTAGACCGGGGTTTCGGCCGCTCGCCATCTTCAGTAGCGCTGTGTTAGTCACTGTCAGCACTTTGGATGTTTTTGACGGGCATCCTCACTGCACTGTCACTTATGCGTTTAGAGAGTGTTAGCCCGACTGGCTGTAACTAATTTAATATACCTGTTTTGTGGTCTGCGAGGGGTCGGAATATACTGTAGGTTCGTGATGTTTCTGTCTCCTCTCGCTGCTGTTTGGTCTTTTGCTAGACCGGGGTTTCGGCTGCTCGCCATCTTCAGTAGCGCTGTGTTAGTCACTATTGGCAGTTTGGATGTTTTTCAGCATCCTCACTGCACTGTCACTTATACGTTTAGAGTGTTAGCCAATTTAATATACCTGTTTTGTGGTCTGCGAGGGGTCGGAATACAGCGTAGGTAGGTTCGTGACGTTAACATCCGAACATCCAAAGTGCTGACGGTGACTACAGTGACACAGCGCTACTGAAGACGGCGAGCGGCCGAGAAACCGCAGTCCAGCAAAAGACCGAACCAGCAGCGAGACAGGAGACAGAAACATAACGAACCCCTACGCTGTATTCCAACCCCTCGCAGACCACAAGACAGGTATATTAAATATCGATATCTGTTTCATTCGATATATCGTGACGTATCCATTTCGACCGTTGTTATAACCTTCGCCCCTGCCGTGAAAATTTTGTAATTTAACTAATATCGCAACCGTCTTCTTCCGATAATAGAGACATATTCTTTCCGAATCATCGGCCTTTCGAACTCTGCTTCTATAAGACAAAATAATAATAAAAATAGTCGCCTACGGCGTACGTCACGATATCGAATGAAACAGATATTAGTGTATTATGTTATCGGTGGGCCTATTCCACGTTTTAACCTTCGAACCTTAGGCTTTATAGCGGTCCCCGAATCGGGTACGGGGATTCTGAAGACGTCTCGAGACATATCGAAATTATCCGGTCGACGGCTAAGTAATCGAGGATTTCACCGACAAGTGGCGCGTTGTACATATTCTTCGCAGTACCGATAAGCCCCATGGGCGGTTTCGAATGCGCGTATAAGATACGCTCGGCTTCTCCGCAGTGTGCCAGTGTCGGACTGCGCGCACGGAACTTATTCGGTCATCATCCTTTCGAGGCTTCGCCACCGTACAGCTTTTTTTTACGAGCCAGCGAGGCGTTGACGGCGAGGCGAAAATGAAAAAATAAAAGAAAAAAAAGGCGAAATGTGACGGAAACGCTTTGCAAACTTCTCGAGTGAACCGTTGAATCCGACCGTTGAGTCCTGAGGTATAGAGGTCATACCGTTGCTGCTTTAACGTAACGGACGCAACGTTTTCCGTTGTCTTCGATCGAAAACTGGGATTCTCGAAAACCCTCGACTCCGATAACGTCAATGCTTCGTTTTCTAAACTATCCGGTTCTAATCGGCTGAGCGAAATAGCCTCCTGGAACGGTGTTAAATTTTATCCTAACTCGATGGTGTTTTACCGCAGAAGACTTCGTCGGTGCACAATCGAAGAATCTTATCTGTGCAAAAGTGTCGACCTGATTGAAAAATATGTACAGCGCCGGTTGTCGGTGCAATCCGCAATTATTCAGTCGCCGACAGGTTTTATGAGTGAGGCAAAACCGTACGGTGTGCTTGAACTGTTATATTAACCGATGGCAGACAGTTTTTTAATACCCTTTCGGCCAGTTGTGGCACTTTGGACGAAATTTCGAACAGCTCTCGGTCGTAGACGATTCCAATCTGTGGCGCGTACTCGTCCTCGTCGCCGTCGTCCGGCTCCCGTTCGTATTTCTTCCTCTTCCTCGTCCTCTCCGTTACGACGTCGTCCACTTCCATCCGCAGCGGATCCGTGGAAGGAAACGGGAAAAGACGATTCGACAGAGATGACATTGTCGTCTCTCCGCCACGGGGTATAAACAGCTGTGTATAACAGTCGCGGAGGTTACGCAAACAGAGCCCGCGCCCTCCCGCACTGCTGCCAACTGTTGTTTTATACACAATTTTATATATTCGTTCGGTTGAAATAAATAAAATATAAATTCGGACCTCCAATATATCTATAGAAAAAGGAGGATGGGATAGTGTTGTCCCAATTATTTTCCTACTGAAAACAACCCAAATCAGGTCCTCCTTTATGACACTCAACTGTTGTATTGTACTCTCACGGGCGCCGCCGGCAGTAGCGACTACTGAAGACGAAGCCGGGAGGTGAAAAACAAAAAAAAAAGTATCGAAGATTGCGCCAAACCATCGAATTGAAGATTCGAGGTTGAAGACAGAGTTGGCCAACCGGCCTGGTGGGGGGACGGGGGGGGGGGGGGGTCCACGGGAACGTTCGTTGAATCCTAAATTATCCCGTCCGGGACGTATATAAAAAGTCGCTGTCGGAGGTAGAGAGGCCATCAGTTGACCGAAAGCAGTCTACGGAACAGAATCTACGACATGAAATTTATAGTGAGTGAAAATTTTTTTTTCAAAGCGCTCTTCCTCCGCCGCTTCCACATAAATTTCTGGACTCTTGAGGACCTTAAACGGAATTGACCTCGACTAACGGACTGACAGTGTACAGAGCGATATTGGGACAAGGACATACGATATAGGTCTATTGGGGAGTCATCCGGACATCGCTCCCGTCCAGAGATTTCAGTCCTTCCACCCGGAGTCCCGAAATCCCGGTTCCCGAAGTTCCCTCTTACCCGTCCATTATCCCCCACCCCCCCCCCAACACCCCTGGAGAGAGATCTTCTCAGCCCTTTGGACTATAAATTGTTATAGTAGCGGCAGCGGTGGCGGTACCACTACCATTGGTGGTGGAGTTCATCAACTTCTTCGCGGCGAGGAAGACGCGTCATCGATTGATGGCTCTATACGTCTATTTTTCAGATCGTACTGTTGGCCTGTCTGGCGGCCGTCGCCCTGGGCGAACCCGCCGCCAGGGACAAGCGTGGCCTGCTGGCCGCCCCCCTGGTGGCCGCCGCCCCCGCCGCCCTGGCGACCCCCCTGGCGGCCCCCCTCGTGGCCGCACCCCACGCCCACTACTATTCGGCCCCAATCCTGGCCCACCCTTCGGCCTACTACAGGACAGCGGCCTACCCCTACGCCGCCGCCGCCTACACCTACCTGTAGACAACGCATTGAGGACAACATTGAGCCCTGTACAATTAATAAAACTATAACAGCAACTATATATATAAGCGGTTTCAATTTTCCCTACTTACTCTCCTTAAACTCCTTAAACTATCAGGTGTACCCGAAATTAATCGACAATTTGATAAGATCCATTCCTGGTCTTGAGGAGTTCCTCAAGAGGGGAGTTCCTCTTGGGGCGGCCGAGAGTTGTCGTCGATAATATCGGTGAATATTTGGCTTTTTTTTTGGGGGGCCAAATAAAATGAATTCCAAAAATCGAAATGTCGATTACTTTTGTGCCCCGGAATGATAACAAAAATTCATCCACCTACAAATTTCGATGGCTTTATATTTAGGGGGGTATCAAAAAGTAATCGACATTTTGACCCGTGGAATTCATTTTATTTTGCCAGAAAAATAAACTTTAATTATTAATCTACTATATATATTCACCGATATTATCTATCAACTGCCACTTTTCCGGCAAATTTTCTATTTCCCTCTTGAGGAACTCCTCTCAAGACCCCAAAATACATCTTATCAAATTGTCGATTACTTTTTGGCCACCCCCTAATATATTTTCACTTCTCAAGCTCTGTTCATTCATTTTTTTTTTCACTCTCCGTCCACGGAAATGATAATAAGAAAATTCATCCACCGAAAAATTTCGATGGCTTTATATTAAGGGGGTATCCAAAAGTAATCGACATTTTGAGTTTGGAATTCATTTTATTTTGCCAGAAAAAGAAATTCCTCTTCTTCTCCAACCTCTCAACGGCGAAGAAGTTGAAGGAAGCGGATCCCCACCCTGTGTCCCAAAAATATATGAAGCAAAATAAAGAAAATTTAAAACAAATATACGATATAATCAGTACCGTTTAAGCGCCTTCGATACCTTCGTGTATCAGTTAGTTTTTTTTTTATTAAATTACAAAAACTTTATTTTCCCACGAATATATTAGGTGTACCCAAAAGGTAAGGGAGTTCATCAAGAAAGATAGAGCGAGGATCGAGGGGAATTTGTCGGAAAACTGGCCGGCGGAGAGTTGTCGATAATATCGGTGAATATATATAGTGGATTAATAATTAAAGTTTCTTTTTTAGCAAAATAAAACGAATTCTGGATTTTCCAGGATATTTCTGCATTTCTCTGTATTGTTCTGGATTTTCCTGTATTTCTCTATATTGTTCTGAATTTTCCTGGATTTTTCAGTATTTCTCTGTATTGTTCTGGATTTTCCTGGATTCTTCACTATTTCTCTGTATTGTTCAGTATTTTTTCTGTATTGTTCTGGATTTGACTGTATATTATATTTTCCTGGATTTTCATATATAGTCTGCCATTTCTTTGTATTGTGAATTTCCGCATTACTTAGTTGCTGATTTTCCTGATACATTTCCACTGTATTCTGGTCTGTATTTTGTATTGTTCTGAAGAAAGTTTTTTCAGTTTCCTCCTTCGTTTTGATTTTCTGATTCTATTATTATTTCTGATTCGATTTTTCCTGGGATTATTTTGATTTTCTGGATTTTCTTTCTATTTTGATTTTCCCATTTTTCTGGGTTTCTCCTGGATGTGATTTTTCAATATTTTCTGTATTCCTTTTCATTGTTTTGATTTTTCTGTATTGTTCTGGATTTTCCTGGATTTCTGAAGAAGTTAACCCAACAATTGTGAATCATATTGAACATTTTTTCTGTTTTCTGTATTGTTCTGAATTTTTCTGTATTGTTCTGTATTTCTCCATTGTGGATTTTCCCGATTTTTCCGCAATTTTAGAGGAACGCACTTGGACCAACGCAATTATCCGACGCTCCAGGCCCGATCTAGCCCCGATTACAGACACAGTCGTACACGTGCCGTCCGTACACGTACCGGCCGGTGATGTAACGTGCGCTGCCCGAAGGAAAGTGATTATTATTATTATACCGTTTGACCAACGCGGGCCTGACAATGGGTCGGTCGACCTTCTTCTTCTTCTTCTTCTTCTTCCCAATAGGGACGGTCCAACTTCACGCGCTATTGACACATCCCAGCCGCCATTCCCGGTTCGGAATATTAATAATAGAAAGTTCCGAAGTAGGGACTGGAACTTTCTTCGATAGTAAAAACACCAATTGTAAATGGAAATGTATCGGCTCGGCGACTAAGTGTAATTCGCGGAATTCGCCGACGACAAGTGGCGTTGTACATATATTTAAGTGCGTCAATTTTGCTTTTTTTTATTTTGGCAAAGGTCGACGATGACCGAATAAAGCCGGTTATTGATTCGGATCGCCATAGTTCGACAAAAAGTTGAATTTATCTTATACGCGCATTCATGGGTTACGAATGCGAGTATAAGATAAATTCAGCTTAACAAGCTTAATAAATCCAGAACAATACAGAGAAATACAGAACAATACAGAGAAATACTGAAGAATCCAGGAAAATCCAGAACAATACAGAGAAATACTGAAGAATCCAGGAAAATCCAGAACAATACAGAGAAATACTGAAGAATCCAGGAAAATCCAGAACAATACAGAGAAATACTGAAGAATCCTGAAAATCCAGAACAGTACAGAGAAATACAGAACAATACAGAGAAATACTGAAAAATCCAGGAAAAACCAGAACAATACAGAGAAATACTGAAAAATCCAGGAAAATCCAGAACAATACAGAGAAATACAGAACAATCAAGGAAAATCCAGAACAATACAGAGAAATACAGAAAAATACAGAGAGATACAGAGGAAAATCCAGAACAATACAGAGAAACAGAAAATCCTGGAAAATCCAGAATAATACAGAGAAATACAGAACAATAAAGAGAAATACTGAAAGGAAAATCCAGAACAATACAGAGAAATACAGAAAATCCAGGAAAATCCAGAACAATACAGAGAAATACAGAACAATACAGAGAAATACTGAAGAATCCAGGAAAATCCAGAACAATACAGAGAAATACAGAAAAATCCAGGAAAATCCAGAACAATACAGAGAAATACAGAACAATACAGAGAAATACAGAAAAATGAAATACAGAAAATCCAGGAAAATCCAGAACAATACAGAGAAATACAGAAAAATCCAGGAAAATCCAGAACAATACAGAGAAATACTGAAAATCCAGGAAAATCCAGAACAATACAGAGAAATACTGAAGAATCCAGGAAAATCCAGAACAATACAGAGAAATACTGAAAATCCAGGAAAATCCAGAACAATACAGAGAAATACTGAAGAATCCAGGAAAATCCAGAACAATACAGAGAAATACTGAAGAATCCAGGAAAATCCAGAACAATACAGAGAAATACAGAATAATCCAGGAAAATCCAGATCAATACAGAACAATACAGAGAGATACTGAAGAATCCAGAAAAATCCAGAACAATACAGAGAAAAACAGAAAAATCCTGGAAAATCCAGAACAATACAGAGAAAAACAGAATAATCCAGGAAAATCCAGAACAATACAGAACAATACAGAGAGATACTGAAGAATCCAGAAAAATCCAGAACAATACAGAGAAAAACAGAAAAATCCTGGAAAATCCAGAACAATACAGAAAACAGAAAATCCTGAATATACAGAATAAGGAAAATTGAACACTTGAAAATTCTGAATATATATTGAAAAATCCTGCGGTACAACTCCTGCCAACCGAGGTTCCTCCCAAGTATCACGAGATCCTACTAAAATACGGACTGAATGGAGTAAAAGCGACAGAAAAAAAATCCTGAAAATGGTTGGAATACCAGATTTCAGTCTTTCGCCAGACCGGATTTCGCTGCAGCCATCTTCACAGTCGGCAGAAACTGTCACTTGTAGGTGCAAAAGTGCCGAAGTGACTGAACAGACTGAAGATGGCGAGCGGCCTAAATCTGGAGAAAACAGAAACACATAACGTCGTAATCGACATTTTGACTTTGTAATTCATTTTATTTCGCTAAAAAGTAAACTATAATTATTAATCCACTATATATATTCTCCGCTATTATCGACAACTCTCCAACTGCCAGTTTTCCGGCAAATTTCCGATTCCCCCCCCCCCGCTCTCTCGAGGAACTCCTCGAGACCGAAATACCAAATTATCGAATTGTCCTCGCTCTTTACAGTTAATCAGGATGAAAAGGGAGCGATGTCGAAATGGCGAAACCGAAAGGGAATAATCAATTGTTGCCCGAGTTTTCGGCAGTTGGGGGGTGGGGCCAATTCCACTCCGTCCAATGCCAAATAGGCAACGCCCGTTGCCTATATAAACCACGCTGAACGTCCCCCCAAGGCATCAGTTGATCGCAGTCCAGCGTCGCTACAACACCGAGAATCGACATGAAATTCATCGTAAGTCACGTACAATATATTGTATTTCCGATATATTGCGGGGGATTTTTCGTTAGAGGACGAGGAGAGTTAAGGACGTCCGGTGGAGGTCGACGATGACCGAATAAAGGACGTTATTGATTGAGAAGTTGAATGTATCTTATACCTGTATTCGAAACCATCTACGGGGCTTATCCGTGCCCAAGATTTTGACCTACTTGAAAATATGTACAACGCCGCTTGTTGTTCCCGCAATTACTTAGTTGCCGACCCTATAATATTTTTTTTAATAGATCCTTTATTGATTAATGTCCTATTTCCAGATCGTACTGTTGGCCTGTCTGGCGGCCGTCGCCCTGGGCGAACCCGCCGCCAGGGACAAGCGTGGCCTGCTGGCCGCCCCCCTGGTGGCCGCCGCCCCCGCCGCCCTGGCCACCCCCCTGGCGGCCCCCCTCGTGGCCGCACCCCACGCCCACTACTATTCGGCCCCAATCCTGGCCCACCCCTCAGCATACTACAGGACAGCGGCCTACCCCTACGCCGCCGCCGCCTACACCTACCTGTAGAAGGAGGAGACACCTGGAGAACCTGGACAAGGGTTGAAGACGACCTGGAGAATGACGTGAAAATTTTACACCCCATCCATTCCATCCCCCGACTGGAGAAAGCTCTCCTGAACTTTCCCCAGATATCAGATACACTTTCCACCCCCCAAAACACACAGCGCATCGTCGATAGAAAATAAACCGTTAGCATCAATAATATTTGTCCGTTTTTTACCCCCATAAAGTTTCCTCAAAATGCCTGTAATCGTCCCAAACAGAGGCCAAAAATACAAATTGCCGACAATCCAATTTCCCCTCTATATTTATATACACAAAACTGTCCTAAATTTACATTGTTCTGTGCACAATGTCCGTACAAATTGTCAATCAGATTGCTCGACAGTATATTTTCAATCTTAATAAAGTGACAAATTATTTATTCTACGACTGCACTCCTAAACCCAGACCCGTATTATAAACAATACGGAGAGATAGTGAAGAATCCAGGAAAATCCAGAACAATACAGAGAAATACAGAAAAATCCAGAACAATACGGAGAAACACTGAAAAATCAAGGAAAATCCAAAACAATACAGAGAAATACTGAACAGTACAGAAAAAAATATAGAACAATACAGAAAAATCCAGGAGAAACCATAACAATACAGAGAAATCCAGAACAATACAGAGAAATACAGAAAAATCCAGAACAATACGGAAACACTGAAAATCAAGGAAAATCCAAAACAATACAGAGAAATACTGAACAGTACAGAAAAAAATATAGAACAATACAGAAAAATCCAGGAGAAACCATAACAATACAGAGAAATCCAGAACAATACAGAGAAATACAGAAAAATCCAGAACAATACAGAGAAACACTGAAAATCCAGGAAAATCCAAAACAATACAGAGAAATAGAATACAGAAAAGTACAGAAAAATATAGAACAATACAGAAAAATCCAGGAGAAACCATAACAATACAGAGAAATCCAGAACAATACAGAGAAATACAGAACAATACAGAGAAATACAGAAAAATCCAGGAAAATCAAGGAAAATCCAGAACAATAGGAAGAAATACGTAAATATCCAGGAAAATCCAGAACAATACAGAGAAATACAGAAAAATCCAGGAAAATCAAGAAAAATCCAGAACAATGAAAATACAGAAAATCCAGCACAATACAGAGAAATACAGAAAATCCAGGAAAATCAAGAAAATCCAGAACAATAGAAAGAAATACGTAAAATCAGAACAATACAGAGAAATACAGAAAAATCCAGGAAAATCCATAACAATACAGAGAAATCCAGAACAATACAGAGAAATACAGAACAATACAGAGAAATACAGAAAAATCCAGAAAAATCAAGGAAAATCCAGAACAATAGGAAGAAATACGTAAATATCCAGGAAAATCCAGAACAATACAGAGAAATACAGAAAAATCCAGGAAAATCAAGAAAAATCCAGAACAATAGAAAGAAATACGTAAAAATCCAGAACAATACAGAGAAATACAGAAAAATATAGAAACAGAAAAATCCAGGAAAATCCAGAACAATACAGAGAAATCCAGGAAAATCCAGAACAATACAGAGAAATACAGAAAAATCCAGGAAAATCCAGAACAATACAGAGAAATCCAGAACAATACAGAGAAATACTGAAAAATCCAGGAAAATCCAGAACAATAGAAAGAAAATTGAGAAAAATCCAGAACAATACAGAGAAATACTGAAAAAGCCAGGAAAATCCAGAACCCCAATATTGAGCAATAATACGAGTTATTAACCGGATAATGAAATCATCGCAAAGCCTCAATGTCATCGTAAAATCGTTTTTTTTTTAAACGTAAATTCGTTACGAATTGAATATTGACGAATTTGCGGCTTCCCTAAACCCGTAAAAATCCTTCGCCCCGATGAGAGTCACGTGATCGGCCACTTTACGAAAAGTAAATTCGTAGATCGGTAGATATAATTTTAAACACGATATAAATATTAAACTGACGAAACTCTATAAACAGTCAAATTCCTCAATTCACTGAAAGACTGGATATCTGCTTCTCTCGGTACGGTTTACGCTTACAAATGTAATAAATAATAAAATATAGATAATATTTTGTATTTTCAAAATTGTAAAATACAATGAGCGACATCGATGTTATAACGAGTGGACACAATAACGGAGCGGACAACCGACCACTGTCTAAAATTTTATTTTATTATATTTTCCAATTTGTCGTCCCTAATTAATATATACATAGTGAAATAATGTAAAAGGGTAACTTGGAATAAAAGTAGTAAAAAAAGTTCGAATATGATTCACAATTGTTGAGGTTAACACTCCATAAATGATGCAAACACCGGGGGGAAAATCCAGAAAAATTAAGAAAATCCAGGAAAAAACCAGAAAATACAGACAAATGCAGAAAAAATACAGAATAAATACAGAAAAATCCTGGAAATACAGAAAGGTAAAGGAAGGTAAAGGAAGGTAAAGGAAGGTAAAGGAAGGTAAAGGAAGGTAAAGGAAGGTAAAGGAAGGTAAAGGAAGGTAAAGGAAGGTAAAGGAAGGTAAAGGAAGGTAAAGGAAGGAAGGTAAAAAAGCTATGGGAAGGGGAATGTAAAGAATAATGGGAAAGAAGGTCAGGAAAAGGAAGGCAAAGGAAGGTAATGTACAAATGGTGAACAGTACAGGAAGGTAAAGGCAGGAAGGTAAAGGATAAAGGAAGGTAAAGGAAGGTAAAGGGGAAGGTACAGGAAGGAATAACAGGAGGGCAGGAGGCAGGAGGGTACAGGGAGGGTACAGGAGGGTACAGGAGGGTACAGGAGGGTACAGGAGGGTACAGGAGGGTACAGGAGGGTACAGGAGGGTACAGGAGGGTACAGGAGGGTACAGGAGGGTACAGGAGGATACAGAAGTGTACAGAAAGGTACAGAGGGTACAGAAGTGTACAGAAAGGTACAGAAATGTCCTGGCTGTACAACTCCAGGCAACCGAGGTTCCTCCCACAGTATCACGAGATCCTACCGAAAGTTAGTGATAATTCAAGTTCTAGTCGCGCTTATTCTGCGTCAAATACGGACTGAATGAAGTAAAAGCGACAGAATAAAAAATCCCTTTTTCAGTGCGAATGCCCCGAAATCATCCTCCAGTTTTCGACTACGTCGTCGTCGTCCTTGGTAGACGTGCGTGGCGTGGATAGTGACGTGTGGAAATTATAATACCCCGTGTGGAAACCTTAAATCGGACCGCACGAGGTTTCGGACTCAATGAAATGTACGCTACGTTGGTTGACTGCCAATTGGGCAACGCCGGCCGCCTATATAAAGCTGCCAAATATACCGGACGGACATCAGTTGATCGCAGTTCAACGTCACTACAACAACCACAATCAACATGAAATTCATTGTAAGTCCCGTACAACAATATATCGGCACTGTATTTTCATGTATTTTCGTCTATTTAGTCTATTTAGTTGGCTATGGAAACCTGAGAGAGTCAGGTTTCAGAGAATGTTTCAGAGAATGTTTCAGAGAATGTTTCAGAGAACGTTTCAGAGAACGTTTCAGAGAATGTTTCAGAGAACGTTTCAGAGAACGTTTCAGAGAATGTTTCAGAGAATGTTTCAGAGAATGTTTCAGAGAATGTTTCAGAGAATGTTTCAGAGAATGTTTCAGAGAATGTTTCAGAGAATGAGAGAGAATTTCAGAGAATGTTTCAGAGAATGTTTCAGAGAATGTTTCAGAGAATGTTTCAGAGAATGTTTCAGAGAATGTTTCAGAGAATGTTTCAGAGAATGTTTCAGAGAATGTTTCAGAGAATGTTTCAGAGAATGTTTCAGAGAATGTTTCAGAGAATGTTTCAGAGAATGTTTCAGAGAATGTTTCAGAGAATGTTTCCCAGAGAACGTTCCAGAGAACGTTCCAGAGAATGTTTCAGAGAATGTTTCAGAGAATGTTTCAGAGAATGTTTCAGAGAATGTTTCAGAGAATGTTTCAGAGAATGTTTCAGAGAATGTTTCAGAGAATGTTTCAGAGAATGTTTCAGAGAATGTTTCAGAGAATGTTTCAGAGAATGTTTGAGAATGTTTCAGAGAATGTTTCAGAGAATGTTTCAGAGAATGTTTCAGAGAATGTTTCAGAGAATGTTTCAGAGAATGTTTCAGAGAATGTTTCAGAGAATGTTTCAGAGAATGTTTCAGAGAATGTTTCAGAGAATGTTTCAGAGAATGTTTCAGAGAATGTTTCAGAGAATGTTTCAGAGAATGTTTCAGAGAATGTTTCAGAGAATGTTTCAGAGAATGTTTCAGAGAATGTTTCAGAGAATGTTTCAGAGAATGTTTCAGAGAATGTTTCAGAGAATGTTTCAGAGAATGTTTCAGAGAATGTTTCAGAGAATGTTTCAGAGAATGTTTCAGAGAATGTTTCAGAGAATGTTTCAGAGAATGTTTCAGAGAATGTTTCAGAGAATGTTTCAGAGAATGTTTCAGAGAACGTTTCAGAGAATGTTTCAGAGAATGTTTCAGAGAATGTTTCATTAATACAGAAGGCCCACTTGTATATCAATACAGAATAGACAGAGTATACGGTCTAAATTTCCCACACTATATTTTTAAATGACTGTACTATCGTTCTATGACGGTTAATTGATAACATAGCACTATTTTAGTATCCTACTGGAACGCACTTAAGCAATTAATCGTTTTCAATATTCCGTTCCATGAGTTCTTGTCTACTCTCATTAGACCGAATCAAACGGAGTTTTTAAATAATCCCTTAATTAATTTTCTATAATATGCCAATTATATTGTAATGGTTCCGCTGTCTATTTCCAGATCGTATTGTTGGCCTGTCTGGCTACCGTCGCCTTCGCCGAACCCGCCGCCAGGGACAAGCGGGGCCTGTTGGCCTATACGGCGGCTGCCCCCCTGGTGGCGGCGGCCCCTGCCGCCCTGGCGGCCCCCCTGGTGGCCGCCCCCACGCCCACTACTATTCGGCCCCAATCCTGGCACACCCTTCGGCCTACTACAGGACAGCCGCCTACCCCTACGCCGCCGCCTACACCTACCTGTAGAAGGACACCCGGGGACCCACCGACAGCCATCACCCGAATGATCCTGAGGGCCTCAGCCTGTTCCTGAAGGACGCACCTCCAAAAAGCCCTACAAACACCGGCCCCCCGTCCGTCAACATTCCTCCTTAATTCCGATATTTAAATTAATCCAAAATAGAAGCAATAAATCAGCAACAAGAAACAATATATTTGTTTTAATCAGTACGAAAAAACCCCCATTACTCCACCCCCAGAACTATATTGAAAGCCCTGTATTGAACGTCCGACGCCGAGGTATACGCGACGATAAAACACAAAAGTTTTATAGTAATCAACGCTCAACAGACTATTATATAGTTTGTATTTCCCGCATACTCCTAAGTAATATAACGTTCCCGGCCGTTTTCGGTCGTATACCCTGAAGATGGAAAGTGTACCGGTCCTACTGGACGCCGGGACTTAACAACTCGTACACTCGTTAAGCCTACGGGGATATTCGATTACTATTCTTAAAAAAAAAAAATATTACCGAGATTGGAACTGTTTCGCGTAAAAAAAATGCGTTTAAATACCGGGCTGGAATTCCGAATTCCAGAGATTGAACAGAGAGATGATCGTACTTAGGGGAGGGGGTCTAAAAGGCGTACAAAATGCGAAAAAAAAACGTTTCCACGAGCCTCCCTCTAATCAATAGGGGAGGCTTCTATAGGGGACCGTCTTCTGGAACTACCGACGGCGTTGTACCCGAAGCGCGTTCTCGGGACATTTCTAGAAGGGTCCGACACACAGGACTTAGAAGAGTTATTGGACGTCCAAACCGCAGAACTGTATTGGAAGACGTCCAGCGGCAATTTTCCATTTTCTTGCACTTGGAATAAGCCTCTTCAGGTTCCATGAAGAAGGAGGTAAACGATACCTTGAAGAAGGAAAATAATGTACCGGTCCTATTCTGGACGCCAGGGACTTATCTTTGACGGCCGTCACTCTGCCATCACAGTCTATTTCGACCGTCCGAATATTTCGGATAAACTCTTTTTTCTGCTTCGATACGCCCGGTTTTGTGGTCCGCGAGCGGTTCGAATACAGTCTAGGTTCGTGATGGTCTTTTTCGCTAGACCGGTTTCGTGGTCGAGCGGCCGAAACCGGTCTGGCGAAAGACCGAACCACCGGCGAGAGAGGACGGAAACTACACGAACCTACAGTCTTGTTTCTGCCCCACTGAAGAACCCCCGATAATCTGAAGAGTTTCGATCGCCTGGGAACGAAACGCGTCAAACAGGATATTATCGCCAATTTATTTACTCGATAAATCGGCCATATAATAACAGTCCGCATCTGTTATTCCGCCCGCCAATTTCCCAAGTGAATTTTTCCTCCAAGACCACCGGCGTCACTTAGGCCTAGCCGATGGAAAATTCTGAAATTTTCGACGACGAATTTTCAGATAATTATTCCCCAACTCCCGTCAATATAAGCGTCGATCTCACGTTGCAATCCTTCACATTCCAAACACTGTTTTTAGAGTCATTCGGGAAATCGCCGTTTGTAGATAATTGTTAGGTTTCGAAGCGGACTGAATGTCGCCAATACGGAATTCCACAGACCGGTATTTAATGTTCCAATCTCGGTGATATTCGGTCGAATAGAGAAAAAACGGTGTTGAGAACAGTCAAATCGAATATCAAGTGGGCTTAAAACGAGTGTGTGCGATCACGCTCAGAACGATCGCCGATCACCTTTTTTTTTTTAATGAGTAATTAAATGCTTTCCTTTCAAGCAATATTCAACGTTAAAGTGTTGGCCATCGTCCGGTACAATTTTTTCCGTTATATTACATAGGAGTATGCGGGAAATACAAAGTATATAATAGTCTGTTGAGCGTTGATTACTATAAAACTTTTGTGTTTTATCGTCGCGTATACCTCGGCGTCGGACCTTCAATACAGGGCTTTCAATATAGTTCTGGGGGTGGAGTAATGGGGGTTTTTTTTTCGTACTGATTAAAACATATATATTGTTTCTTGTTGCTGATTTATTGCTTCTGTTTCTGATTAATTTAAATACCGGAATTCGGGATGAATGTTGACGGACGGGGGGGCCGGTGTTTGTAGGGCTTTTGGAGGTGCGTCCTTCAGGAACAGGCTGAGGCCCTCAGGATCATTCGGGTGATGGCGGTGGGTCCTCGGGTGTCCTTCTACAGGTAGGTGTAGGCGGCAGCGTAGGGGTAGGCGGCTGTCCTGTAGTAGGCCGAAGGGTGTGCCAGGATTGGGGCCGAATAGTAGTGGGCGTGGGGTGCGGCCACCAGGGGGGCCGCCAGGGCGGCAGGGGCGGCGGCCACCAGGGGGGCGGCCAGCAGGCCCCGCTTGTCCCTGGCGGCGGGTTCGGCCAGGGCGACGGCCGCCAGACAGGCCAACAGTACGATCTGGAAATAGGACAACAGTTAGCAACTTCGTATACATAAAGGGAAAGTCCCTGCGGCCCTCATACTTGAAGATACTGAAATACTCACGATGAACTTCATGGCTATGGACTGGAGTATTATCAGGAATAGGACTGACGATGTGTCCGAACCGTCCGTCCCTTCTTATATATACCCTCCCCCCGACGTCCACTATTGTCGTAGAGGATTTCCTCTACTCCTAATTGGGTATTCAGTTGGCGCGACTGCCCCGACGACGGCGTCCAACTGTGTCGAGGACTCCGCAGGGCCACGCCCGACTACCACATAACACGACATAACGTTTTTGACCTGCCCCGGCCCCTCGCCCTTCGCCCCTTCTCGGCCCTAACATCAAAACATTTTGTACCCTCCGATAAACGTCCCTTCCTGCTCTAAGGTGGCCCTTCACCGCATACGTTTTTAGATACTTACTTTTTTAGATTTTTCTAGATTCTTCCAGGTCCTTCTAGGTCCTTCTAGGTCCTTCTAGGTCCTTCCAGGTCCTTCCAGGTCCTTCTAGGTCCTTCCAGGTCCTTCTAGGTCCTTCTAGGTCCTAGGTCCTTCTAGGTCCTTCTAGGTCCTTCTAGGTCCTTCTAGGTCCTTCTAGATCCTTCTAGATCCTTCTAGATCCTTCTAGATCCTTCTAGATCCTTCTAGATCCTTCTAGATCCTTCTAGATCCTTCTAGATCCTTCTAGATCCTTCTAGATCCTTCTAGATCCTTCTAGATCCTTCTAGGTCCTTCTAGGTCCTTCTAGGTCCTTCTAGGTCCTTCCAGATCCTTCTAGATCCTTCTCCTTCTAGATCCTTCTAGGTCCTTCTAGATCCTTCTAGATCCTTCTAGATCCTTCTAGATCCTTCCAGATCCTTCTAGATCCTTCTAGATCCTTCTAGATCCTTCTAGATCCTTCTAGATCCTTCTAGATCCTTCTAGATCCTTCTAGATCCTTCTAGATCCTCCTAGATCCTTCTAGATCCTTCCAGATCCTTCCAGATCCTTTAGATCCTTCTCCTAGATCCTTTAGATCCTTCTAGATCCTTCTAGATCCTTCTAGATCCTTCCAGATCCTTCTAGATTCCTAGATCCTTCTAGATCCTTTCTAGATTCCCTAGATTCCCTAGATCTAGATTCCCTAGATTCCCTAGATTCCCTAGATTCCCCTAGATTCCCCTAGATTCCCCTAGATTCCCCTAGATTCCCCTAGATTCCCCTAGATTCCCCTAGATTCCCCTAGATTCCCCTAGAGACGGTTTCGAATGAACGTACAAGATACATTCAGCTTATACGATTCAGCTAACTAAATTAAATTTTTATTCGCTCCAGAAAAAGGGGAGAGAAACTTTTATGGGACACCCGAATGAATTTAAAATTTTTCAATTCGAACAATTAAACGCAGAGTACGAGGGGGTACGATTTGAGTTTCGATTTCGTTTCTACTCTTATTTTAAAGGTCGAATGATCTTCAGACACGTAACACCGGCGGCTTTTGGCCGCGTTTGGTACCGATTTGGCGGCGCGCAGAAACTGACCGCACCTCGGACACTGGGGGTCTTCAGTATTCATCTGACGACGGACTTTCGGTTACGCCACGAGCGGTACATGACCCACAGAAAGCGGGGGGGGGGCCTATTGATGAAATCAATTATGTCCCACTTCCATTAATGACAGTGTGGTGGCGGCTACTGGCCCGTGCAATACGAATAATTTAACGAAATATAAAAATAAAACGGGAGAAATTCCACTCTCACTGTCGTATACCTGGGCCGGACCAGTCGGCGTATACCTTTTATTATCCGGAAAATCCCATTTTGCCTTTGTCTCCCGGAAAGTTTCCCGGACGGGATTTCCGGACGATGTGTACTTAAAAAATATTGTTAGAGTCGCCTTTGATCCGAATTTCGTTTGGAAAAAATCAAAAAATAGACCGAGATGTATCTTATGCTTATATGCTTATAACTGTTGAAAATCTAGTAATATTCGTTTAACATACCTGTTTTGTTGTCTGTGAGGGGTTGGAATACCGTAGATTTGTTGTAGTTTCTGTCTCCTCCGCTGCCGGCCGTTCGGCCTTTCGCCAGACCGGTTTCGGCCGCTCGCCCCATCTTCAGTAGGCGGAAGAAGCTGTCCATTCGAGATGACAGTGTGACGGTGGGCAGTGAGGATGCGCCCCCCCCCCCACCACCGAAAAGCGTCCAAAAGTGACACAGCGCTACTGAAGACGGCGAGCGGCCGTCGAACCGGTCTGGCGAAAGACCGAACCACCGGCGTTAGGAGAGAGAAACATCACGACAAATCTACGCTGTATTCCGACCCCTCGCAGACCACAAAACAGGTCTGTTAAACTAAACCAGAAGATAGTGCCGTGATAAGGAAAAGACCCGGCAGTGATAAGAAAACACTTGATAAACCTATTGATAAGCTGATACCAGAACTTGATAGAGTCGCCATCTCTCGGATGCTTTCGCAACTACCACTCCATCCTGGAAATTGAACTCAGCCAAATTTTTTCATTTTTCAACAGAAATTTTAAACTGAGACTGTATTTTTTTAAATATTACATCGATGAAAATATCCCTCCATTATGCATACGAAAAAAAATAATATATTTATTAATAATATTGACAAAAGAAAGCAGGAGAAATCTGAGGTCGATGGGACAACATGAAGTTTGGCACAACGAAGCTCAATTCAAATTCTATATCGCAATTTATAAAACATTGCTAATGATTTATACTGATTAATAGTGTCGATAATATTAATATTCAAGTCACTCGGGTTTTAATTGTGTAACTCTCCTGACCACCATACTGAAATTGTAATAAATTTATGTGGCCTCGGTCCTAATGATTAACATTAATGTGAAGGATTTTTTTTTTCACCTGAGACCTACACCGAACTTTCCCTTTAGGGCCGCTTCAATCATCGGCGATTCTGACGCCGAACTCTTTCTGGCGGCGACAGTCTAAAATACGGTATAAAACAAAAAAAAAAATTTACATCGTTTCAAAGTCGTTATCTGAAAATGTATTCAAAGTCCGCTCAATTTTTATTTAATACTACTTTAATATAATGTATCCGTAGCGACGTTCTACCGCTACTGCCGACCCTTAACGATTTAAATCTTCAGTTATAAATCCGAGGCGGAAGGTACAATTTTCGGCCGATTTCCCCTCGGATCCTCCGACGAAGAAAAAATAACTTCACCATTATCACTTTCTCTGAGTCTTCGACCGACATTTTCAAGTCTTAAGGAAAGATTTCGGTCCGCCCTTGGCCAATAGGACCGTCGACAGAGGAGTTGGAATGAATATAATAAAAGTAAAAAAAATTTCGAAAATTGGCCCATTTAACCCTATAAAATCGAGCGCCGACATCGAGTGTATTTATAACAGTGCAATGAACCTGAAGAAAAGTGAAAAAAAGAAAAGTATATCTCTTTCGAGACGAATTAGGCAAAATGGATGGACGCTGAAGTGAGAGGCCGGCCGAGCGGTCGGTACAACCTCTGACCGCTTTCTCCTCCATTTCATTCCACGATTTTATATATATATATATATATATATATATATATATATATATATATATATATATATATATATAACTGCCGGTGGATGGACGAGACAATCCCGGAGGAGAGAACGCCCTCCAGAATCCTCCAGTTAGGGAAGAGGGATGGACCTGGAGGACGAGAGCGTACCGCGAAATAACGGAGGGCCCATATCGTAATATATTAGGGGGTACCCAAAAGTAATCGACATTTTGACTTTGGAATCATTTTATTTTGCTGAAAATGAAACTTTAATTATTGATCTACTATATATATTCACCGCCAATTTTTCGGTAAATTTTCACGATTCCCCCTCTCTTGAGGAACTCCTCGAGACCGAAATACATCTTATCAAATTGTCGATTACTTTCGGGGTAGGCCAAAATACATAGTACATCGTAGATACACAATTTCTTTTTAAATATCATAGTAAGACCTCTCACCGTTCCTTTTTTTTTTCATTACGGCCCCACAACTGGAATAATTCAATGGCCTATAAAACAGGTTTTTAGGCGAAAAATTGGCCAAAAATTGCGGTTTCAGACGCAAAATCGGCCCAGAAATGCGTTTTTTAAGCCCAAGAATGAGGTTTTTAGGCGCAAAATCCGCCAAAAAATGCGGTTTTTAGACGCATGATTGGTCCAGAAATGCGGTTTTCAAGAGCGAAATCGGATTTTTCTTCCAAAAATAGCAATTTTCTGTTAAAAAAAATAGCAGTTTATAAGCGCAAAATTGGCCCATAATGCGGTTTTTAAGTCCAAAAATGCTCTGTTTAGGCGCATAATCGGCCCGAAATGCCGTTTTCGGGCGCAAAATTGGCCAGAAAATGCGGTTTCTTGGTCATAATCGGTCCAAAAATGCGGTTATATAAAGTCCAAAATCGGCCCAAAAAGCGGTTTTAGGCGCAAATTGGCCTAAAATGCGGTTTTCAGGCCGAAAATAAAAATGCGGTTTTAGGCCAAGGATGAGGTTTTAGGCCCAAAATCAGCCCAAAGCGGTTTTAGGCCCAAAATCGGCCCAAAAAGCGGTCTTTAGGCGCAAAATTAGCCCAAAAATGCAGTTATAGAGCGCAAAATGGGCCTACGAATGCGGTTTTCAGGCCGAAAATGGGCCCAGAATGCGTTTTTAAGCCCAAAAAATGCGCTGATCTAGCGCAGAATCGGCCCAAAATGCCGTTTTTGTGCGAAAAATTGGCCAGAAAATGCGGTTTTGGTCATAATCGGCCCAAAAGCTGTTTTAGGCAAAATTGGCCTAAAATGCTGTTTTAGGCCGAAAGCCGCAAAATAAAGGCAGTTTTAGGACGCAAAATGGGCCAAAAATTGCGCATCAAATTACCGATTAATTTCGGGACACCCAATATGAGATAAATAAGTGACCGCGTCAACGGAGCAGTGAAAATGTACAGTGAAAATGACTTGAAAACAATAAACTTTCAAAACGTTTATCGGCTTTCTTGGAGGGCGAGAGGAAGGAAACGGACAGAATGAAATGAAAGTGACAGTGAAAGTGATACGAAGACAGACAGAGAGGCGCAGATGCAGAAGAAATGGTTCAAAAAGGTACAGGTGTTCTCCGGCTCACAGCTATGATCTCATTCATCGGAGAGAGAGAGAGGGAGAGGGAGAGGGAGAGAGGAGAGGAGAGAGAGAGAGGGAGGGAGAGAGAGAGAGAGAGAGAGAGAGAGAGGGAGAGAGGGAGAGAGAGGGAGATCCAAAAATTTTTTCAAGACAACGAAAACGTTTTATTGTTCTATATTATATTTGATGCTTGGCATTTGACAGTGGGCACAAAAACGTGACCCTACTGAACGGCGAGCGGCCGAAACCTCAGTCGGCTGAAAGTTTTTTTTAAGCCGGCAGCGAATTCAGAAACATCACGAGGTCCTTCAGCGGTTAATTTACATCCTAATATATATACAGGGAACGTATTCATTCGATCGTCTTATATATATATAATATCGCTGTATATATTTCTGTCTCCTCTCGCCGGTTCGGTCTATAGAAACCGGTTTGGCCGCTCGCCGTCTTCAGCCGGTTTTTCAGTAGTCACTTTCGTGGAACTTTGGATGTTTTCGGGGGCATCCTCACTGCCCACTGTGTCACTTGTACTGTGTCACATGATCAAAAGCTCCAACACCGCTACTGAAGATGGCGAGCGGCCGATACCGGTCTAGCGAAAGACGGGACCACCGGCGAGACCGGCGGTGGTCCTCATAGTCGTCTAGAAGTTGGAGACAATTGATTTAGTCGGAAGTGCCGAAAGTGGCCCCGACTACTGAAGATGGCGAACGGCCGAAACCGGTCCAGCAAAAGATGCAAAGTGGGCGAGCGAATGTGTGTGTGTGTCTGTAGCTTAAGTTCTCGGGTTTTTATTGTACATTTTACCGATTATCAATCAACAGTATTGTTAAAAAAAAATTCACGATCAACGTACCACAATATCTCGGTTCTGCATGCGGTAAATCACCGTTTGTATATTATATTTGTATTTAAAGAAATAAAAATTGTTCGTATTCGTATTTGAAGCTATTGAAACCGCACGCTCCTCGTCATCCGGTCCGTACCGAGTTCGAAAACCGGTAACTCGGGCCGAAAGTAAAATTTTATGAAGAAGAAAAAGAAAAGAAAAGCGAAAAGAAAAGAAAAGAAAAGAAAAAGAAAAGAAAAGAAAAGAAAAGAAAAGAAAAGAAAAGGAAGTGAAAAGAAAAAGAAAAGAAAAGAAAAAGAAAAAGAAAAAGAAAAAATATCCGGAGATGGAATTTCCGGCCCAATTTCACCCACCGGGCCAATTTATTGTACCGACTTTCTCTTCGGACGTTTTCGTCTAAAAATCCGTACGTGGGTTTCCTCGGGGCGCGTAGGACGTGCGGCCGGTACTTTGCGTGAACTTTCAAAGTCCCTCCTTGCGAATCGAAACTTGCGTGACTAAGAGGTGAAATTCCCTTTTTTTAACGACTCCCCTTGTTTTGTGCACTTTACAATTAATCGTTAACACTTCTCAGTGTCTCCACTCCGGTTATGCGGAAGGGGAAAGGAAAAAACATGTATTAGAAAGGGCCTTATTGTCATTTCCCCTATTGTTATTTATTGTACAATCGTAGGCGTACAATAATTGGCGAGCAACGATCGCTATCCGGTTAGCCGGGAGTTTTGCGGTCGCTCGCCGTCTTCAATAGCACCACCGGTGTTCGGTCCATGTTGGTATGCCAATAAAAGGGAGACAACAATAAGAAATAGTATAAGTTTAACAGACCTGTTTTGTGGTCTCCGAGGGATTGGAATAGAGCGTATTTCCCCGTCTACTCCCGCCGGTGGTTCGGTCTTCAGTAGCGGTGTTCGGCACTTCGGATGTTTCCGGGTTTTCCCCACTGCCCACTGTCACTTGTACTGTGCCAATAGTGCTACTGAAGACGGGGCGAGCGGCCGCGAAACCGGTTTGGGGTCTTTCGCTAGACCGGTTTCGGCCGCTCGCCCCATCTTCAGTAGTCAGTGTTGGCAGTCACTTAGTACAAGTCTACTTTCTGTCTCCTCTCGCCGGTTTGGGGTCTTTCGCTAGACCGGTTTCGGCCGCTCGCCCCATCTTCAGTAGTCAGTGTTGGCAGTCACTTAGTACAAGTCTACTTTCTGTCTCCTCTCGCCGGTTTGGGGTCTTTCGCTAGACCGGTTTCGGCCGCTCGCCCCATCATCTTCAGTAGCGCGGTGTTGGCAGTCACTTTTGCCACTTTGGACGTTTTCAGAGGGCATCCAGAGGCCGTCCAATGTGCCAAAAGTGACTGCCAACACAGCGCTACTGAAGATGGCGAGCGGCCGAAACCTGTCTCCGGCGAAAGACCGAACCACCGGCGTGACGAGAGACAGAAACAGACGTAATCTACGGTAAAATAGTATGATATATAATTGCTTTTTTTTCTGTATTATAGACCCCAGTTATTATTAACTTTTACTCCCGTCTTCCGTCAGTGTCATCAACTTCTGCCGTTCACCGGGCAATTTCGTGGACTTCGCGGCTTTATGAGGCCGTCCCGATCTCACTCTCCTCTCCCCGGATACACTTCTTATATCCTTCCTGTCTACTTCCGGTTAAAAAACCGACTTTCTAAGTCCCAAAAGGGCGAAACTGTCCCTGAGAGCTTCGGCCAAAGAAATAGGAGTTCCAGTACAAAGAAAGTTACGCTTTCCCCCCCAGGGAGGTAATTTGGCCCGTAATCCTCTTAATACTCCGACTAATCCTAGAAAACCTCTTTAGGCTGCTTTATTTTCGCTTATAGAGCGCAAAATGGGCCCAAAATTGCGGTTTTCAGGCGCAAAATCGGCCCGGAAATGCGGTTTTTAAGCACAAAAATGCGGTTTTCAGGCGCAAAATCTGCCCAAAAATGCGGTTTTTAAACACAGAAATGCGGTATTCAGCCGCAAAATCGGGCCGGAAATTCGGTTTTTATGCCCAGAAATGGGGTTTTAGACGCAAAATGGACCAATACCGTTTGGGCACAAAATCCGGTTTTCATGCAGCCCAGAAATGGGGTTTTTAGGCACAAAATCGGCCCGAAAATGCAGTTTTCAGGCTCAAAAAGGGGGTTTTTAGGCGAAAAATGGCCCGAAAAATTCGGTTTTTATGCCCGAAAAGTGCGGTTTTTAGGCGCAAAATGGACCGAATAATGCCGGTTTTAGGGACAAAATCGGCCAGAAAATCCGGTTTTCAGGACCGAAAATGCGGTTTTCAAGCCCAAAAATGTGGTTCTTAGGCACAAAATCGGCCCGCGAATGCAGTTTTCAGGCTCAAAAAGGGGGTTTTTAGGCGAAAAATGGCCGGAAAAATTCGGTTTTTACGCCCGAAAAGTGCGGTTTTTAGGCGCAAAATGGACCAAATAATGCGGTTTCTAGTGGCAAAATCGGGCCCAAAATGCAGTTTTCAGGCTCAAAAATGTGGTTTTTAGGCGAAAAATGGCCGGAATAATTCGGTTTTTATGCCCGAAAAGTGCGGTTGTTAGGCGCAAAATGGACCGAATAATGCGGTTTTTAGTCGCAAAATCGGGCCCAAAATGCAGTTTTCACGCTCAAAAATGTGGTTTTTAGGCGAAAAATGGACGGAAAAATTCGGTTTTTATGCCCGAAAAGTGCGGTTTTTAGGCGCAAAATTGAACCGACGAAAGCCGTTTTTAGGCACAAAACCGGTTTTCAGTACTGAAAATGTGGTGGTTTTCATATGCAGTTTTTCTGACTCAGAAAGGTTGTATAATCGGGCGAGAGCTATAGCTGCTATAGACGCAGTGAGAGTTAGAGATAGATACAGATATATAGGAGGAAACTGGATGATATTTACTCGCGGAGACCGCTTTCGCCGCCGCTGGAACCTTCGACCTTACCGGTTCCTAATAATAACACGAAGAGATCCGAAACCGGTTTCCAATTCGCCTATCACCGCTGGGCGTTCACCCGGGCTGACGTTCACTTCCCGATTACGATGATTTTTCTGTAACGCCAATCGTCATCGGAGCGGCGGCCGAGTATTTATTTATTATTTTAACATACATAATATATACACTTGAAGATCTTGTCTGAGATAAATTGGAATACACTAGATATTTCGATAAACCGGTTTCGGCCGTTCGCCATCTTCAGTAGCTGTGAAAAGTAACTCTGGCACAGTGGACGCCTGTGGGGCGTTGTGTGTATATATATGTGTATATATTTACATAGATGAGCGTATTTAGGCGCAAAATCGGCCCGAAAATGCGGTTTTTAAGACCAAAATCTGCGGTTTTTAGGCGAAAAATTGGACCGAAAAATGCGGTTTTTAGGCTAATAATCGGTCCAAAACTGCGGTTTTAGGGAAATAATCGGTCCAAAACTGCGGTTTTAGCCCAGAAATGTAGTTTTAGGCACAAAATCGTCCCGAATGCAGTTTTCAGGCTCAAAAAGGGTTTTAGGAGAAAATGGCCGGATTCGGTTTTATGCCCGAAAAGTGGTTTTTATACGCAAAATCGAATAATGCCGTTTTATCGGCCAGCAAATCCGGTCAGCGGTTTTAAATGGACCGAAAATGCGGTTTTAGGCCAGCGGTTTTTCGGCCAGCGCTAATAATAGAAATGCGGTTTTAAAAATAGGTTTTAACCGGCACAAAGTGCAGTTTTATATAATAATCGCCCAAAAATGCGGTTATTAGGCTCAAAAATGTGGTTATTAAGCGCCAAACGGACAAAAAATGCGGGTTTTTAGGCTCAAAAATGAGGTTTTTATGCCAAAAATGCGGTTTTTAGGCGCGAAATCGGCCCAAAAAATGCAGTTATAGAGCGCCGAATGGGCCAGAAAATGCGGTTTTTAGGCGCAAAATTGGGCTCAAAATGCGGTTTTAGGCGCTAAATCTGCCCAAAAATGCGGTTTTTTTGCTTATAATCGGTCAACAAATGCGGTTTTTAAGGTCAAAACGGCCGAAAAATGCTTGGGCAAACACACATTTTTGGGCCAATTTTGCGTCTAAAAATGCGATTTTTGTACCTAAAAACCGCATTTTTGAACCATTTTTGGGTCTAAAAATGCCATTTTGGTCTAAAAATGCCATTTTTGCGTCTAAAAATGCCATTTTTGCGTCTAAAAATGCCATTTTTGCGTCTAAAAATGCCAAATTTGCGTCTAAAAATGCTATTTTTGCGTCTACAAATGCCATTTTTGGGACAATTTTGCGTCTAAAAATGACATTTTCGTGCCGAAAAACCGCATTTTCGGGTCAATTTTGCGTCTAAAAATGCAATTTTTGGGCCAATTTGGGCGTCTAAAAATGCCATTTTTGTGTTGAAAAAGGCCATTTTTGCGTCTAAAAATGACATTTTTGCGTCTAAATTGCCATTTTTGCGTCTAAAAATGCCAATTTAGCGTCTAAAAATGCCATTTTTGCGTCTAAAAATGCTATTTTTGGGTCTAAAAATGCCATTTTTAGGCCAATTTTGCGTCTAAAAATGCCATTTTTGCGTCTAAAAATGCCATTTTTGCGTTTAAAAATGCCATTTTTGCGTCTAAAAATGCTAATTTTGCATCTAAAAATGCCATTTTTGCGTCTAAAAATGCCATTTTTGCGTCTAAAAATGCCATTTTTGCGTCTAAAAATGCCATTTTTAGGCCAATTTTGCGTCTAAAAATGCCATTTTTGCGTCTAAAAATGCCATTTTTGCGTCTAAAAATGCTATTTTTGCGTCTAAAAATGCCAATTTTGCGTGTATTAATACCATTTTTGCGCAGAAAACCGCATTTTTGAGCCAATTTTGCGTCTAAAAAAGGACATTTTTGCGTGTAATAATGCCATTTTTGCGTCTAAAATGCCATTTTTTTGCCATTGCGTCTAAAATGCTATTTTTGTCTAAAATGCCATTTTGCGTCAAACCATTACCATTTTTGCGTCTAAAGGAATTTTGCGTAAAATGCGATTTTTTATTAAAATGAAAACCATTTTGCGTCTAAAATTTGCCAATTTCCACAATTTTTGTGACTAAAATGCCATTTTGGCTTAAAAACCACATTTTTGAGCCAATTTTACGTCAAAAAATTTTTTCTGCCGTTAAAAGTGTACAAAAGTGAGTTACACTTGCCCCTAAAAGGAGAGCTAAAAAATCGAAAATTTTCGATTTTTCAAAAATGTCGTCAGAATTTGCCCATATTCCCACCACAAGTGTACAAAAGTGAGTTACACTTGCCCCTAAAAGGGGAGCTAAAAAATCGAAAATTTTCGATTTTTCAAAAATGTCGTCAGAATTTGCCCATATTCACACCACAAGTGTACAAAAGTGAGTTACACTTGCCCCTAAAAGGAGAGCTAAAAAATCGAAAATTTTCGATTTTTCAAAAATATCCTCAAAATTTGCCCTTATTCCACCACAAGTGTACAAAAGTGAGTTACACTTGCCCTAAAGGAGAGCTAAAAATCGAAAATTTTCGATTTTTCAAAATGTCGTCATGTCGTCAATTTGCCCATATTCACACCACAAGTGTACAAAAGTGAGTTACACTTGCCCTAAAGGATAGCTAAAAATCGAAAATTTCGATTTTTTCAAGAAAATCGTCAAAATTTGCCATATTCCCACCACAAGTGTACAAAAGTGAGTTACACTTGCCCCTAAAGGATAGCTAAAAACGAAAATTTTCGATTTTTCAAAAAATCGTCAGAATTTTGCCCATATTTAGACCACCACAAGTGTACAAAAATAGTGAGTTGTACACTTGACGCAAAATAAAAGGAGAGCTAAAAATCGAAAATTTTCAAAACGCTATTTTTCAAAAATTGCAGAATTTGCCCTAAACGTCACCACAAGTGTACAAAAAGTGAGTTACACTTGCCCTTGTAAGAGAGCTAAAAATCGAAAATTTTTGATTTTTCAAAATGTCGTCAGAATTTGCCCATATTCCCACCACAAGAGCATTTGTAGAGAGCAAAAGTAGTTAACTTGCCCCTAAAGGAGAGCTAAAAATCGAAAATTTTCGATTCAAAAATTTCAAAATTCGTCGTCAGAATTTTTTACCAAATATGCCATTTTAGACAAAAATGGCATTTAGACCAAAATGGCCATTTTTAAACGTCAAAATGGCATTTAGTGTTTTAGACAAAAATAACATTTTCGTGACGCAAAAATAACGTTACAGACGCAAAAATTTTTACACTTGCATTTTAGACCCTAAAAATCGATTTTAGACGCTAAAATGATTTCTTTTACAAATTAATTTACACGCAAAATAAGTTTTTAGACGCAAAAATAGCATTTTTTGATTATAAAAATGGCGTTAATGAACGCATCGAAAATGGCATTTCGATTAGCATTTTAAACAAATTTGAACAGACGCAAAAATAAGCGTTTTTAGCCGCAGAATGGCATTGCCTAAAATAGCATATTCCATAAAATTGCATTTTAAACCAAAATAGCATTTTTAGACGCAAAATGTTTTACAAAAGGCATTTTAGAGTAAAATGGCATTACAAAACGCAAAATTGCATTTAAACCCAAAATAGCATTTTTAGACGCAAAATAGCATTTTTAAATAAAATGGATTTTAAACGAAATTAGCTTTTAAACGCAAAAATCGTTTTTAGTTTCAAATTGGCATTTAAACGATTGGCATTTTTTAGACAAAATGGCATTTTAAAAAATGGCATTTTAAACACAAAAAATGGCATGTTTAAACGCAAAATTTTTTAGACCCAAAAATGGCATTTTAAACGCAAAATTATTCCATTTTGGTCATATTGCGTCTAAAATGCGATTTTACAGGCCAGTGGAGATCTAAAAATGCCATTTTATTTTTAAGTGAAACAACATTTTGTTACCAATTTTGCGTTGCCCCTAAAGGGAGAGCTATGCCATTCTGGCGTTAAAATACAAAATTTTCCCAAATTTGTCATTTTGCGTCTAAAAATGCCATCTGTCAGAATTTGCTCAAAATGCCATTTTTGTATAAACCACATTTTTGAGTCAATTTTATCAAAAAATTTTTTCTGCCGTTAACAAGTGTACAAAAGTGAGTTACACTTGCCCCTAAAGGAGAGCTAAAAATCGAAAATTTTCGATTTTTCACAAGTCAGAATTTGCCATATTCCCACCACAAATTATACAAAGTGAGTTACACTTGCCCCTAAGGAGAGCTAAAAATCGAAAATTTTCGTTTTTCAAAAATATCGTCAGAATTTGCCCATTTCCACCACAAGTGTACAAAAGTGAGTTACCTTGCTAAAGGAGAGCTAAAAATCGAAAATTTTCGATTTTCAAAAATATCAAAAATTTGCCCATATTCACCACAAATGTCAAAAGAACACTTGCCCCTAAAAGGAGAGCTAAAAATCTCAAAATTTTCGATTTTTCAAAATATCGTCAGAATTTGCCATATTCAACAAGTGTACAAAAGTGAGTTACACTTGCCCCTAAAAGGAGAGCTAAAAAATCGAAAATTTTCGATTTTTCAAAAATGTCGTCAGAATTTGCCCATATTCACACCACAAGTGTACAAAAGTGAGTTACACTTGCCCCTAAAAGGAGAGCTAAAAAATCGAAAATTTTCGATTTTTCAAAAAATGTCGTCAGAATTTGCCCATATTCACACCACAAGTGTACAAAAGTGAGTTACACTTGCCCCTAAAAGGAGAGCTAAAAATCGAAAATTTTCGATTTTTCAAAAATGTCGTCAGAATTTGCCCATATTCACACCACAAGTGTACAAAAGTGAGTTACACTTGCCCCTAAAAGGAGAGCTGAAAAATCGAAAATTTTCGATTTTTTCAAAAATGTCGTCAGAATTTGCCCATATTCCCACCACAAGTGTACAAAAGTGAGTTACACTTGCCCCTAAAAGGAGAGCTAAAAAAATCGAAAATTTTCGATTTTTCAAAAATGTCGTCAGAATTTGCCCATATTCCCACCACAAGTGTACAAAAGTGAGTTACACTTGCCCCTAAAAGGAGAGCTAAAAAATCGAAAATTTTCGATTTTTCAAAAATGTCGTCAGAATTTGCCCATATTCACACCACAAGTGTACAAAAGTGAGTTACACTTGCCCCTAAAGGAGAGCTAAAAATCGAAAATTTTCGATTTTAGGTTTTCAAAAATGTCGTCAGAATTTTATACCACACAAGTGAGCTACAAATAGGTTAAATGCACTTTTGCGTCTGAAAATGTCGGGTTGAAAAGTTTACACTCCAAAAATACCATTAGGTTTTCGACAAATCCATATTCCACCCACAAGTGAGTTACTTGCCCTAAATGGCAGGAGAGTTTTTCTTTTCCAAAATCCACCCACAAGAAAATTTTCGATTTAGGTTCAAAATTCCCAATCGATCCCATATCGTCAGAAAGTTTGCCCATATCGAAAATTTAGGTTTTCGAAAATTTTCCCAGATCGATCCATATTCCACCCACAAGTGTACAAAGTGATTACACTTGCCCCTAAATGGCGGGTGGAAAATCGAAAATTTAGGTTTTCGAAATTTTCTCAGATCCCCATATTCCACCCACAAGTGTCCCAGTGAGTTACACTTGCCCTGAAGGGGCGGGTTGAAAATCGAAAATTTTCGAATTTTCCAGATTCCCATATTTACCCACAAGTGTCCCAAAGTGAGTTACACTTGCCCCTGAAAGACTTGAAAATCAAAAATTTAGGTTTTTCGAAAATTTTCTCAGATCGATCCCATATTCCACCCCACAAGTGTACAAAGTATGCCCCTTTCTGAAAGGGCGGGTTGAAAATCGAAAATTTAGGTTTTCGAAAATTTTCCAGATCGATCCATATTCCACCCACAAGTGTACAAAGTGAGTTACACTTGCCCTGAAATAGCGGGTGGAAAATCGAAATTTAGGTTTTCGAAAATTTTCAGACCGATCCATATTCCATCCACAAGTTACCCAAATGAGTTTACTTGCCCTGAAAACGGGTTGAAAATCATAAATTTAGGTTTTCGAAATTTTCTGATCGATCCCATATTCCACCCACAAGTTATCCCAAATGAGTTACACTTGCCCCTGAAAGGAGCGGGTTGAAAATCATAAATTTAGGTTTTCGAAATTTTCTGATCGATCCCATATTCCACCCACAAGTTATCCCAAATGAGTTACACTTGCCCCTGAAAGGAGCGGGTTGAAAATCAAAGGTTTTCGAAAATTTTCCCAGATCGATCCATATTCCACACAGTGTACCAAAGTGAGTTACACTTGCCCTGAAAGGGCGGGTTGAAAATCGAAATTTAGGTTTTTCGAAAATTTTCCCAGATCGATCCCATATTCTACCCACAAGTGTACAAAGTGAGTTACACTTGCCCCTGAAATGGCAGGTGGAAAATCAAAATTGGTTTTCGAAAATTTTCTCAGATCGATCCCATATTCCATCCACAGTGTCCCAAAATGAGTTACACTTGCCCCTGAAGGGCAGGTTGAAAATCGAAAATTTAGGTTTTCGAAAATTTTCCTGATCGATCCATATTCCACCCACAAGTGTACCAAAGTGAGTTACACTTGCCCCTAGAAGACGGGTTGAAAATCGAAAATTTAGGTTTTCGAAAATTTTCCCAGATCGATCCCATATTCCACCCACAAATTACCAAGTGAGTTACACTTGCCCCTGAAAAGCAGGTTGAAAATCGAAAATTTAGGTTTTCGAAAATTTTCTTGATCGATCCATATTCCACCCACAAGTGTACCAAGTGAGTTACACTTGCCCCTGAAAGGTCGGGTTGAAAATCGAAATTTAGGTTTTCGAAAATTTTCCCAGATCGATCCTATTCCACCCACAAGTGTCCCAAAGTGAGTTACGCCCTGAAAAGGGGGTTGAAAATCGAAAATTTAGGTTTTCGAAACAAGATCGATCCATATTCCACCCACAAGTGTACCAAAGTGAGTTACACGCCCCCTGAAAGGCAGGTTGAAAATCGAAAATTTGGGTTTTCAAAATTCCTCAGATCGATCCCATATTCCACCCACAAGTGTCCCAAAGTGAGTTACTTGCCCCTGAAAGACGGGTTGAAAATCGAAAATTTAGGTTTTTCGAAAATTTTCTCAGATCGATCCCATATTCCACCCACAAGTGTCCCAAAGTGAGTTACACTTGCCCCTGAAACGGCGTGTTGAAAATCGAAAATTTAGGTTTTTCGAAAATTTTCACAGATCGATCCCATATTCCACCCACAAGTGTACCAAAGTGAGTTACACTTGCCCTTGAAATGGCGGGTGGAAAATCAAAAATTTAGGTTTTACGAAAATTTTCTCAGATCGATCCCATATTCCACCCACAAGTGTCCCAAAGTGAGTTACACTTGCCCCTGAAACGGCGTGTTGAAAATCGAAAATTTAGGTTTTTCGAAAATTTTCACAGATCGATCCCATATTCCACCCACAAGTGTCCCAAAGTGAGTTACACTTGCCCCTGAAACGGCGGGTAGAAAATCTAAAATTCATGTTTTTTTAAAATTTTCACGGACAATTCCACCAAACCACATTTTCTGGCCAATTTTTCGTCTAAAAATGCCGTTTTTTGGCCTTAAAACCGCATTTTATAGCCAATTTTGCGTCTAAAAATGCCATTTTTGGGCCAATTTCGCGTCTAAAATGCCATTTTGCGTCTAAAATGCCATTGTTGCGTCTAAATGCCAATTTTGGGCCAATTTTGCGTCTAAAATGCCATTTATGGATTAATTTTGCGTCTAAAATGCCATTTTGGGCCATACTTGTGTCTAAAAATGCCAAATTTGTGTCTAAAAATGCCAAATTTGCGTCTAAAATGCCCTTTTCGAGCCTAAAACCGCTTTTTGGTCCAATTTTGAGTATAAAATGCCATTTTGGTCCAATTTGCGTCTAAAGTGCCATTTCTGCGTTAAAATGCCATTTTCAGGCCACTTTCGCGCCTAAAATGCCATTTTGCGTCTAAAATACCATTTTTGTTCCAATTTTGCGTCAAAAATGCCATTTATGGACCAATTATAAGGTCTAAATATGCCATTTTGGCCAAATTTGTCTAAAATGCAAAATTTGCGTCTAAAATGCCCTTTCGAGCCTAAAAACCGCTTTTTGGGGCCAATTTGAGTTTAAAAAGCCATTTTGCGTTAAAAATGCCATTTTGGTCCCATTTTGAGTATAAAATGCCATATTTGGTCAATTATGCGTCTAAAGTGCCATTTCTGCGTTTAAAAATGCCATTTTGCCTCTAAAAAGCCATTTTACGTTTCAAAAAGCTATTTTATGGCGTCTAATATTGCCATTTTTTGTCTAAAAATGCCGTTTTCGGCCTTAAAACCGCATTTTATAGCCAATTTTGCGTCTAAAATGCCATTTTGGGGCAATTTCGCGTCTAAAAATGCCATTTTGCGTCTAAGAATGCTATTTTGCGTCTAAAAAGCCATTTTGCGTCTAAAATGCCATTTTGGGCCAATTTTGCGTCTAAAAATGCCATTTATGGACTAATTTTGCGTCTAAAAATGCCATTTTTGGGCCATATTTGTGTCTAAAAATGCCAAATTTGTGTCTAAAATGCCATTTTCGAACCTAAAACCGGTTTTCAGGCCATTTTTCGCCAAAAATGCCATTTTGCGTCTAAAATGCCATTTTGGTCCATTTTGCGTCTAAAGTGCCATTTTTGTTTAAAATGCCATTTTGCGTCTAAAATGCCATTTTGCGTCTAAAATGCCATTTATGGACTAATTTTGCGTCTATAAATGCCATTTTGGAGCCATATTTGTGTCTAAAATGCCAATTTGTGTCTAAAATGCCATTTTCGAACCTAAAACCGGTTTTCGGGCCAATTTTTCGTCAAAAATGCCATTTTGCGTCTAAAATGCCAATTTTGGTCAATTTTGCGTCTAATAGTGCCATTTTGCGTTTAAAATGACATTTTGCGTCTAAAAATGCCATTTTCGTCTCAAAATGCCATTTTGCGTCTAAAAATGCCAGTTTGGGCCACTTTCGCGTCTAAAAATGCCATTTTGGCCAATTTCGCGTCTAAAATGCCATTTTGGCCAATTTCGCGTCTAAAAATGCCATTTTGCGTCTAAAATGCCATTTTGGGCCAATTTTGCGTCTAAAAATGCCAAATTTGCGTCTAAAATGCCATTTTCGAGCCTAAAACCGCTTTTGGTCCAATTTTGAGTATAAAAATGCCATTTTGAATTTGCGTCTAAAATGCCATTTTCGAGCCTAAAACCGCTTTTGGTCCAATTTTGAGTATAAAAATGCCATTTTGGGTCCAATTTGCGTCTAAAGTGCCATTTCTGCGTTAAAATGCCATTTTCGGGCCACTTTCGCCTAAAATGCCATTTTGCGTCTAAAATGCCATTTTGTTCAATTTTGCGTCAAAAATGCCATTTATGGACCAATTATGGGTCTAAATATGCCATTTTGGGCCAAATTTGTGTCTAAAATGCAAAATTTGCGTCTAAAATGCCCTTTTCGAGCCTAAAACCGCTTTTGGGGCCAATTTTGAGTTTAAAAAGCCATTTTTGCGTTAAAATGCCATTTTGGTCCCATTTTGACTATAAAATGCCATATTTGGTCCAATTATGCGTCTAAAAGTGCCATTTCTGCGTTTAAAAATGCCATTTTGCCTCTAAAAAAGCCATTTTACGTTTCAAAAACCATTTTGGCGTCTAATATTGCCATTTTTTGTCTAAAATGCCGTTTTCGGCCTTAAAACCGCATTTTATAGCCAATTTTGCGTCTAAAAATGCCATTTTGGGCAATTTCGCGTCTAAAATGCCATTTTGCGTCTAAGAATGCTATTTTGCGTCTAAAAATGCCATTTTGCGTCTAAAATGCCATTTTAGGCCAATTTGCGTCTAAAATGCCATTTATGGACTAATTTGCGTCTAAAATGCCATTTTTTATTTGTGTCTAAAAATGCAAATTTGTGTCTAAAATGCCATTTTCGAACCTAAAAACCGGTTTTCGGGCCATTTTTCGCCAAAATGCCATTTTGCGTCTAAAATGCCATTTTTGGTCCATTTTGCGTCTAAAAGTGCCATTTTGCGTTTAAAATGCCATTTTGCGTCTAAAAATGCCATTTTGCGTCTAAAATGCCATTTATGGACTAATTTTGCGTCTATAAATGCCATTTTGGGCCATATTGTGTCTAAAATGCCAAATTTGTGTCTAAAATGCCATTTTCGAACCTAAAACCGGTTTTTCAGGCAATTTTCGTCAAAAATGCCATTTTGCGTCTAAAATGCCAATTTTGGTCCAATTTTGCGTCTAATAGTGCCATTTCTGCGTTTAAAATGACATTTTGCGTCTAAAATGCCATTTTCGTCTCAAAATGCCATTTTGCGTCTAAAATGCCAGTTTTGGGCCTTTTCGCGTCTAAAATGCCATTTTGGCCAATTTCGCGTCTAAAATGCCATTTTGGCCAATTTCGCGTCTAAAAATGCCATTTTGCGTCTAAAAATGCCATTTTGGGCCAATTTTGCGTCTAAAATGCCAATTTGCGTCTAAAATGCCATTTTCGAGCCTCAAAACCGCTTTTTGGGGCTAATTTTGCGTCTAAAATGCCATTTCTGCGTTTAAAATGCCATTTTGGGCCACTTTCGCGTCTAAAATGCCATTTTTGCGTCTAAAGATGCCATTTTGGGCCCATTTTGCGTCAAAATGCCATTTATGGACCAATTATGGGTCTAATAATGCCATTTTGGGCAAATTGTGTCTAAAAATGCCAAATTTGCGTCTAAAATGCCCTTTTCGAGCCTAAAACCGCTTTTTGGTCCCATTTTGAGTACAAAATACAATTTTGGTCCATTTTTGCGTCTAAAAGTGCCATTTTGCGTTTAAAATGCCATTTTGCGTCTAAAATGCCATTTTGCGTCTAAAATGCCATTTATGGACTAATTTTGCGTCTATAAATGCCATTTTTGGGCCATATTTGTCTAAAATGCCAAATTTGTGTCTAAAAATGCCATTTTCGAACCTAAAACCGGTTTTCGGGCCAATTTTGCGTCAAAAATGCCATTTTGCGTCTAAAATGCCAATTTTGGTCCAATTTTGCGTCTAATAGTGCCATTTCTGCGTTTAAAATGACATTTTTGCGTCTAAAATGCCATTTTTTCGTCTCAAAATGCCATTTTGCGTCTAAAATGCCAGTTTTGGGCCAAACTTTCGCGTCTAAAATGCCATTTTGGCCAATTTCGCGTCTAAAATGCCATTTTGGCCAATTTCATGTCTAAAAATGCCATTTTGCGTCTAAAATGCCATTTTTGGGCTAATTTTGCGTCTAAAATGCCAATTTGCGTCTAAAATGCCATTTTCGAGCCTCAAAACCGCTTTTTGGGGCCAATTTTGCGTCTAAAATGCCATTTCTGCGTTTAAAATGCCATTTTTGGGCCATTTCGCGTCTAAAAATGCCATTTTTGCGTCTAAAGATGCCATTTTGGGCCCATTTTGCGTCAAAAATGCCATTTATGGACCAATTATGGTCTAAATATGCCATTTTGGGCCAAATTTGTGTCTAAAATGCCAAATTTGCGTCTAAAATGCCCTTTTCGAGCCAAAAACCGCTTTTTGGTCCCATTTTGAGTACAAAACAATTTTTGGTCCATTTTGCGTCTAAAAGTGCTATTTCTGCGTTTAAAATGCCATTTTGCGTCTAAAATGCCATTTTTTGCGTCTAAAATGCCATTTATGGACTAATTTTGCGTCTATAAATGCCATTTTGGGCCATATTTGTGTCTAAAATGCCAAATTTGTGTCTAAAAATGCCATTTTCGAACCTAAAACCGGTTTTCGGGCCAATTTTTCGTCAAAATGCCATTTTGCGTCTAAAATGCCAATTTTGGTCCAATTTTGCGTCTAATAGTGCCATTTCTGCGTTTAAATGACATTTTGCGTCTAAAATGCCATTTTTTCGTCTCAAAATGCCATTTTGCGTCTAAAATGCCAGTTTTGGCCACTTTCGCGTCTAAAATGCCATTTTGGCCAATTTCGCGTCTAAAATGCCATTTTTGGCCAATTTCGTCTAAAATGCATTTTGCTCTAAAATGCATTTTTAATTTTGCGTCTAAAATGCCAAATTTGCGTCTAAAATGCCATTTTCGAGCCTCAAAACCGCTTTTTGCCAATTTTGCGTCTAAAATGCCATTTTGCGTTTAAAATGCCATTTTTGGGCCACTTTCATGTCTAAAATGCCATTTTGCGTCTAAAGATGCCATTTTGGGCCCATTTTGCGTCAAAAATGCCATTTATGGACCAATTATGGGTCTAAAATGCCATTTTGCGTCTAAAGATGCCATTTTGGGCCCATTTTGCGTCAAAAATGCCATTTATGGACCAATTATGGGTCTAAATATGCCATTTTGGGCCAATTTGTCTAAAAATGCCAAATTGCGTCTAAAATGCCCTTTTCGAGCCTAAAACCGCTTTTTGGTCCCATTTTGAGTACAAAAATACAATTTTTGGTCCATTTTTGCGTCTAAAGTGCCATTTCTGGTTTAAAAATGCCATTTTGCGTCTAAAATGCCATTTTGCGTCTAAAATGCCATTTATGGACTAATTTTGCGTCTATAAATGCCATTTTTATATTTGTCTAAAATGCCAAATTTGTGTCTAAAATGCCATTTTCGAACCTAAAACCGGTTTTTCGGGCCAATTTTTCGTCAAAATGCCATTTTGCGTCTAAAAATGCCAATTTTGGTCCAATTTTGCGTCTAATAGTGCCATTTCTGCGTTTAAATGACATTTTGCGTCTAAAAATGCCATTTTTCGTCTCAAAATGCCATTTTGCGTCTAAAATGCCAGTTTTGGCCACTTTCGCGTCTAAAATGCCATTTTTGGCCAATTCGCGTCTAAAATGCCATTTTTGGTAATTTCGTCTAAAATGCCATTTTGCGTCTAAAATGCCATTTTAATAATTTGCGTCTAAAATGCCAATTTGCGTCTAAAATGCCATTTTTGAGCCTCAAACCGCTTTTTGGGGCCAATTTTGCGTCTAAAAATGCCATTTTGCGTTTAAATGCCATTTTGGGCCACTTTCGCGTCTAAAAATGCCATTTTGCGTCTAAAGATGCCATTTTTGGGCCCATTTTTGCGTCAAAAAATGCCATTTATGGACCAATTATGGTCTAATATGCCATTTTAGGCCAAATTTGTCTAAATGCCAAATTTGCGTCTAAAATGCCCTTTTTCGAGCCTAAAACCGCTTTTTGGTCCCATTTTGAGTACAAAATACAATTTTTGTCCAATTTTGCGTCTAAAAGTGCCATTTTGCGTCTAAAATGCCATTTTTGGTCCAATTTGCGTCTAAAATGCTAAATTTGCGTCTAAAATGCCATTTTCGAGCCTAAAACCGCTTTTGGGGCTAATTTTGCGTCTAAAAATACCATTTTGGACAATTTTGCGTCTAAAATGCCATTTTGGATCCAATTTTGCGTCTAAAATGCCATTTTGGGCCAAATTTGTGTCTAAAAATGCCAAATTGCGTCTAAAATGCCCTTTTCGAGCCTAAAACCGCTTTTTGGTCCAATTTTGAGTATAAAATGCCATTTTGGTCCAATTTTGCGTCTAAAAGTGCCATTTCTGCGTTTAAAAATGCCATTTTGCTTCTAAAAAGCCATTTTACGTTTCAAAATGCCATTTTCAGGCCACTTTCGCGCCTAAAATGCCATTTTGCGTCTAAAATGCCATTTTGTTCCAATTTCGCGTCAAAAATGCCATTTATGGACCAATTATGGTCTAAATATGCCATTTTGGGCCAAATTTAATGTCTAAAAATGCAAATTTGCGTCTAAAATGCCCTTTTCGAGCCTAAAACCGCTTTTTGGGGCCAATTTTGAGTTTAAAAAGCCATTTTGCGTTAAAATGCCATTTTGGTCCCATTTGAGTATAAAATGCCATATTTGGTCCAATTATGCGTCTAAAAGTGCCATTTCTGCGTTTAAAATGCCATTTTGCCTCTAAAAGCCATTTTACGTTTCAAAAAGCCATTTTGGCGTCTAATATTGCCATTTTTGTCTAAAATGCCGTTTTCGGCCTTAAAACCGCATTTTATAGCCAATTTTGCGTCTAAAAATGCCATTTTGGGGCAATTTCGCGTCTAAAATGCCATTTTGCGTCTAAGAATGCTATTTTGCGTCTAAAATGCCATTTTGCGTCTAAAATGCCATTTTTTATAATTTTGCGTCTAAAATGCCATTTATGGACTAATTTTGCGTCTAAAATGCCATTTTGGGCCATATTTGTGTCTAAAATGCCATTTTCGAACCTAAAAACCGGTTTTCGGGCCATTTTTTTCGCCAAAAATGCCATTTTGCGTCTAAAATGCCATTTTGGTCCATTTTGCGTCTAAAAGTGCCATTTCTGCGTTTAAAATGCCATTTTGCGTCTAAAAATGCCATTTTGCGTCTAAAATGCCATTTATGGACTAATTTTGCGTCTATAAATGCCATTTTGGGCCATATTTGTGTCTAAAATGCCAAATTTGTGTCTAAAATGCCATTTTCGAACCTAAAACCGGTTTTTCAGGCCAATTTTTCGTCAAAAATGCCATTTTGCGTCTAAAAATGCTATTAATGCGTCTAAAATGCCATTTTGCGTCTATAATGCCATTTTGGGCCAATTTTGCGTCTAAAATGCCATTTATGGACTAATTTTGCGTCTAAAATGCCATTTTGGGCCATATTTGTGTCTAAAATGCCAAATTTGTGTCTAAAATGCCATTTTCGAACCTAAAACCAGGTTTTCGGGCCATTTCGCTAAAATGCCATTTTTGCGTCTAAAATGCTATTTTGCGTCTAAAATGCCATTTATGGACTAATTTTGCGTCTATAAATGCCATTTTGGAATATATTGTGTCTAAAATGCCAAATTTGTGTCTAAAATGCCATTTTCGAACCTAAAACCAGTTTTCGGGCCAATTTTTCGTCAAAAATGCCATTTTGCGTCTAAAATGCCATTTGCGTCTAAAATGCCATTTATGGACTAATTTTGCGTCTATAAATGCCATTTTTAATGCCATATTGTGTCTAAAATGCCAAATTTGTGTCTAAAAATGCCATTTTCGAACCTAAAACCGGTTTTCGGGCCAATTTTTTCAAAATGCCATTTTGCGTCTAAAATGCCAATTTTGGTCCAATTTGCGTCTAATAGTGCCATTTCTGCGTTTAAAATGACATTTTGCGTCTAAAATGCCATTTTCGTCTCAAAATGCCATTTTGCGTCTAAAATGCCAGTTTTTATTTCGCGTCTAAAATGCCATTTTGGCCAATTTCGCGTCTAAAATGCCATTTTGGCCAATTTTGCGTCTAAAAATGCCATTTTGCGTCTAAAATGCCATTTTAGGCCAATTTCGCGTCTAAAATGCCATTTTGGCCAATTTTGCGTCTAAAAATGCCATTTTGCGTCTAAAATGCCATTTTAGGCCAATTTTGCGTCTAAAAATGCCAAATTTAGCGTCTAAAATGCCATTTTCGAGCCTCAAAACCGCTTTTTGGGCCAATTTTGCGTCTAAAATGCCATTTCTGCGTTTAAAATGCCATTTTGGGCCACTTTCGCGTCTAAAATGCCATTTTGCGTCTAAAGATGCCATTTTGGGCCCATTTTGCGTCTAAAATGCCATTTTTTTGTCTCAAAATGCCATTTTGCGTCTAAAATGCCAGTTTTGGCCACTTTCGCGTCTAAAATGCCATTTTTGGCCAATTTCGCGTCTAAAAATGCCATTTTGGCTAATTTTGCGTCTAAAATGCCATTTTGCGTCTAAAATGCCATTTTGGGCCAATTTTGCGTCTAAAATGCCAAATTTGCGTCTAAAATGCCATTTTCGAGCCTCAAAACCGCTTTTTTTGGGCCAATTTTGCGTCTAAAATGCCATTTCTGCGTTTAAAATGCCATTTTGGGCCACTTTCGCGTCTAAAATGCCATTTTTGCGTCTAAAGATGCCATTTTTGGGCCCATTTTGCGTCAAAAATGCCATTTATGGACCAATTATGGGTCTAAAAATGCCATTTTGGGCCAAATTGTGTCTAAAATGCCAAATTTGCGTCTAAAATGCCCTTTTGAGCCTAAAACCGCTTTTTGGTCCCATTTTGAGTATAAAAATGCCATATTTGGTCCAATTTATTCTCAAAGTGCCATTTCTGCGTTTAAAATGCCATTTTACGTTTCAAAAGCCATTTTGGCGTCTAATATTACCATTTTTTGTCTAAAATGCCATTTTTCGGCCTTAAAACCGCATTTATAGCTAATTTTGCGTCTAAAATGCCATTTTGGGGCAATTTCGCGTCTAAAATGCCATTTTTGCGTCTAAAATGCCAATGCCATTTTTGCGTCTAAAATGCCATTTTGCGTCTAAAATGCCATTTTGCGTCTAAAATGCCATTTTTGCGTCTAAAATGCCATTTTAGACCATTTATTTTGCGTCTAAAATGCCATTTATGGACTAATTTTGCGTCTAAAATGCCATTTTGGGCCATATTTGTGTCTAAAATGCCATTTTCGAACCTAAAACCGGTTTTCAGGCCAATTTTCGCCAAAAATGCCATTTTGGTCCAATTTTGCGTCTAAAAGTGCCATTTCTGCATTTAAAATGCCATTTTGCGTCTAAAATGCCATTTTACGTCTCAAATGCCATTTTTGGCCACTTTCGCGTCTAAAATGTCATTTTGGGCCAATTTTGCGTCAAAAATGCCATTTATGGACCAATTATGGATCTAATAATGCCATTTTTGGGCCAAATTTGTGTCTAAAATGCCAATTTGCGTCTAAAATGCCATTTTCGAGCCTAAAACCGCTTTTGGTCCAATTTTGAGTATAAAATGCCATTTTGCGTTTAAAATGCCATTTTGCGTTTCAAAAAGCCATTTTGGCGTCTAATTGCCATTTTTTTGTCTAAAATGCCGCTTTTCGGCCTTAAAACCATTTTATAGCCAATTTTGCGTCTAAAATGCCGTTTTGGGAATTTCGCGTCTAAAATGCCATTTTTGCGTCTAAGAATGCTATTTTGCGTCTAAAATGCCATTTTTGCGTCTAAAATGCCATTTTGGTCCAATTTTGCGTCTAAAAATGCCATTTATGGACTAATTTTGCGTCTAAAATGCCATTTTACGTCTCAAATGCCATTTTTGGCCACTTTCGTCTAAAATGCCATTTTGAATATATTTGTGTCTAAAATGCCAAATTTGTGTCTAAAATGCCATTTCGAACCTAAAACCGGTTTTCAATTGAATTTTCGCCTAAAATGCCATTTTGCGTCTAAAATGCCATTTTGGTCCAATTTTGCGTCTAAAAGTGTCATTTTTGTGTTTAAAATGCCATTTTGCGTCTAAAAATGCCATTTTACTTCTCAAATGCCATTTTGGCCACTTTCGCGTCTAAAATGCCATTTTGGCCACTTTCGCGTCCTAAAATGCCATTTTGCGTCTAAAGATGCCATTTTGGGCCAATTTTGCGTCAAAAATGCCATTTATGGACCAATTATGGGTCTAAAATGCCATTTTGGGCCATATTTGTGTCTAAAATGCCAAATTTGTGTCTAAAAATGCCATTTTCGAACCTAAAACCGGTTTTCAGGCCATATTTTTTCGCCAAAAATGCCATTTTGCGTCTAAAATGCCATTTTGGTCCAATTTTGCGTCTAAAATTGCCATTTCTGCGTTTAAAATGCCATTTTACGTCTCAAATGCCATTTTTGGCCACTTTCGCGTCTAAAATGCCATTTTGGCACTTTCGCGTCCTAAAATGCCATTTTTGCGTCTAAAGATGCCATTTTGGGCCAATTTTGCGTCAAAAATGCCATTTATGGACCAATTATGGGTCTAAAAATGCCATTTTGGGCCAAATTTGTGTCTAAAAATGCCAAATTTGCGTCTAAAATGCCCTTTTCGAGCCTAAAACCGCTTTTTGGTCCAATTTTGAGTATAAAATGCCATTTTGGTCCAATTTTGCGTCTAAAAGTGCCATTTCTGCGTTTAAAATGCCATTTTGCGTCTAAAATGCCATTTTACGTCTCAAAAAGCCATTTTGGCGTCTAATATTGCCATTTTTTGTCTAAAATGCCATTTTGCGTCTAAAATGACATTTTGCGATAAAACCATTTTGCGTCTAAAATGCCATAGTTGCGTCTAAAATGCTAAAATTGCGTCTAAAATGCGATAATTGCGTCAGAATTTTGGTCCGGCATTTTGGGGCCAATTTTTCGTCTAAGAATGCTATTTTGAGCCTAAAACGGCATTATGGCCAATTTTTGTCTAAAAACCCATTTTGCGTCTAAAATGCAATTTCTGAGCCAAGTTTGCGTCTAAAATTCCATTTTTTCGTCTAAAACCGCATTTTGGGGCCAATTTTGCTTCTAAAATGCCATTTTCGGCCCAAAAACCGAATCCTGGAGCCAATTTTGCGTCTAAAATGCCGTTCTTGGGCCTAAAAAAGCCTTTTGCCTTATGCCTTTTTTCTAAAGTTTTCTAAAATTTTTGGGCCCATTTGCGTCTAAAAGTGCCATTTCTGAGCCTAAAAACGGCATTGTGGGCCAATTTTACGTCTAAGAATGCCATTTTTCGGCCTAAAAACCGAATTTTGGCCCAATTTTTCGTCTAAAAATACCATTTTCGGCCTAAAACCGAATTTTAGGGCCAATTTTGAGTCTAAAATTCCATTTTGGGCAAAATTTGCGTCTAAAAATGCCAAATTTGCGTCAAAATGCCATTTCGAGCCTAAAACCGCTTTTTGGCCAATGTTGCGTCTAAAAATGCCATTTTGGGCTAATTTTACGTCAAAAATGCAATTTTCGTCAATCTTGCGTCTAAAAGTGCCATTTTGCGTCTAAAATGCCATTTTTCGTCTAAAATGCCATTTCTGCGTCTAAAATAATATAATTGCATCTAAAATGGCATTTATGACCCTCAAAACCGCATTATGGGGCCAATTTTGCGTCTAATAATGCTATTTTTGGCCTAAAACGGCATTATGGGCCAATTTTGCGCCTAAAATGCCATTTTGAGCCTAAAACGGTTTTAGGGCCAATTTTGCGTCTAAAAGTGCCATTTTGGTCTATAAATGCCATTTTGGGCCATTTTTTCGTCTAAAAATGCCATTTTGTTCGTCTAAAAATGCCATTTTTGCGTCTAAAAATGCTATAATTGCATCTAAACATTTTTGAGCCTCAAACCGCATTTTGGGGCCAATTTTGCGTCTAAGAATGCTATTTTTGGGCCTACAAACGGCATTATGGGCTAATTTTGCGTCAAAAAATGACTTTTGAGCCTAAAAACGGCATTATGGCCCAATTTTGCGTCTAAAAATCTCATAATTGCGTCTAAAAATACCATTTTTGGGCCTACAATCCGCATTTTTTGCCAATTTTGCGTCAAAAAATGCCATTTTTCAGCCTAAAAACCTCATTTGGGGCCAATTTTTCGTCTAAAAATGTCGTTCTTGGGCCTGAAAACAGCCTTTTTGGGTCAATTTTTTGTCTAAAAATGCCATTTTCGGGCCAATTTGTCTTCTAATAATCAATTTTGCTATCTAAAAGGTCAATTTTGCTTCTAAAAAGGCCATTTTGGGTCAATTTTGTGTCAAAAATGCCATTTTTTGCCCTAAAAACCGCATTTTCCGGCTGATTTTGCTTCAAAAAATGCCATTTATGAGTCTAAAAAGCGCATTTTGGGGTTAATTTTGCTTCAAAAAATGCCATTTATGAGTCTAAAAAACGCATTTTTGGGCCAATTTTGCTTCAAAAAATGCCATTTATGAGTCTAAAAAGCGCATTTTCGGGCTAATTTTGCGTCAAAAAATGCCATTTTTGGACCTAAAAACCGCATATCTGGGCTAATTTTTGGGCCACGAAAAAGCATTTTTGGGCTAATTACTCCACTAAAATTACCATTTTTGAGTCTAAAAATGCCATTTTTGGGCCTAAAAAAATCATTTTTGGATCAATTTTGTGCCTAATAATGCCATTTTTGGGCCTAAAAAAGTCATTTTTGTGCCGATTTTGCGTCTAATAATGTCATTCTTGGGCTTAGCAACCGCATTTCGGGACTATTTTTGCGTCTAAAACTGCCATTTTTGTGCCTAAAAACCGCATTTTTGGGTCAATTTTGCTTCTTATAATGCCATTTTTGGGCCTAAAGAAGTTGATTAAAAAGTAGTTTTTGAAGACATAAATTCAGTTGACAGTGGTTTTTCAGCGCTAAATGGTAGTTTGAAAGTGGTTTTATTGCCCAATAATCTCTTTATAAAGTTGTTTTAAGCGCCGAATTCTTGTTAAAAACTTTTTTTATGCTTGATTTTGGCCTAGTACAATGTTTTTAGGAGTTCGTTAATCCGTTTTCTCGACGCTTTCGAAGCTGGGTCCATTAGTTTTTGCCTCGGCTGGGATGGGAGGGGGCACGTCTTCGGCGGGGCAAGAAACGGGGAAAGTACACCTGCGCGCGTATTAATTAACGGCCTATTTGGGTAGCGTGGTGGTGGTGGTGGTGGTGATAGAAAGGCGGCGGACAAAGAGGACGCGGGGCCGACAGCACGTGGCCTAACCGTGAAAGCGCCCATATTTCGAAGAACGGCGATGAAGGGGGAAGGATGAGGCGTGATACGACTTTGAGCCCTAGTGCGGCCTCCTTTGTCGGGCTAATTTCAATTTGTCAAATACAATGGCAGTGGTCGCATTCCTGACCGCGACCCAATGGCAGGGACGGACCCCACTCGTTCCGGGGTCCTCGAACTTCCTGCAGAGACGGAGAGAGGACAACCGCCGGCCAACCGACGAGACTTCCGGTCTCGGCTTTCCGGTAGGATTTACCCCGACAAAAAGGGAATTCATAATCGAGTTTACTTTGTTGGATTCTTTTGCGAAATTTATCCCCCAACACCGTGCGAATAATGCGTCAGCGTCGAGGACCAGGAGCTATTCCTGCCACTTTTATTGCAGTGAATTATTGCGCGATCGACAGTTTGGAACGGATGGATTTATATCGGGAAGTAGCTACTTCGTGAACGAAAAGGGACTTTCAAATAGGAACGTATTGTGCATTAGATGTGGGGCGATTTGGCGGAGCATTATGAATTGCAACGATTTCGTTGGGAGATCTTAAGTAATAGCTTCGATCTGTTGTCGAGGATTCTAACTAGAATTTTTGTAACTTTTTGTACGCGGATTCCACCTTGTCGCGGAAAAAAAAATGTCCGCCTACACGAGAAAGGAATCCAACGGCCCAATTTCTTGAAGATCGGGGCAAATAAAACGTCGGAATCCGCACATTTTTAAACCCGGGTACGAAGTTTTCTTAGTGAATTGTATCTACAGAAGAGATTAGAACGAGAATACTATCCGGCCAAACCGCTGAACTTGTACCTCGAAAGTCCCTCAGGAGGCTTATTCAAATAATAACGAAGCCGCTTGTGAAATAATTTGTGAGTCTTGGCCGATCGGGCCATTTGTCCGATATAAAAGAGCTCCACAAATGGTCTATAATTTAAGACTCAGGGCACGCCATCGGTCCCATTATTATTACTATTATTTGGGGCGTTCGCCGTGACCATTTTTCACTGACTTCCTGAACACCTTTCTTCTCCAGTCCGTAACAAAGTAAAAAATGCCCACAAACGTTCCCCGTTATACGTATCAATCAATCGGCCCTAGTAAATTTCGTAAAGTAAACACTACGAATTAATGTTGCAATTATTTAATTGGGTTGACAACTAAGTAATTGCGGAATTCACCAACAAGTGGCGTTGTACATATTTTTAAGAATGTACATGATATGCACGTACAAGATACATTCAGCTTCTCTGCAATGTCCCTGGTTGAACTATGGCGATCTGAATCAATAATGACCTTTATTCGGTCATCGTCGACCTCCACTGGACGTCCAGAGCACTCTTCATCTTTTAATGAAACATCCCCTGACCGGAATTTTCCGTTCTTTTAAAGCTCATACAACTTTTTATGAGCCTGCGAGGCATTAACACCTTCGCGAAAATAAAAAAGCGAAATTTGACGGAAATGCTCACTTCGGTTCACCGTGTTTTAGCTTTTTATAGGTCCAAATAATAACGTATCGAAGACTCTTACCTGTGCAAAATATGTACAACGCCACTTGTTGGTGAATTCCGCAATTACTTAGTTGTCAACCAAATAATTATTTTCGCGCAAGTCTTTTAGCTTCCCCTTTTATTTTCCTTCAAGCCCGTCCCAAAGGGGTTGGGATCAGTGAGTGGGACGCGGCCGACGCCGGAAGAAGCCCCAACTAGCTACGTCTTAAATTTTAATTAGGCGGTCGTCCAAAAGAAGGCGAGGTGAGCGAGTAGGGCAAGGGCGGCTGTATAATCAGTTCTAAAACCACCCCACCCACCCCTCCCACCGCTACCCAATCATCCCACCCTGTTTCCCACCCGACGTCCGATTGGTCAATGCGAAGGGATGAGGAGAAAGAAGAGGAGGAGGAGGAGGAGGAGGAGGAGTGATGAAGGGCAGGCTACAGGGATGATAGGATGAAGAGAAGGAGGGAGGGTGGAAGGGGAGTTGAGGAAGAAACTAATTTTGGGCTGTGGCCGGGGCGGCGATCCTCCCTCCCGGTTGGGGGCGCTGTAATTAAAACAATCCAAAGGCACTGCTGGCGCCTCTTCATTAGGAGCCTATCTCGATATAACCATCCCCTCTCACTCTCTCCTCTCTCTCATCTCCCTCTCTCTCTCTCTCTCTCTCTCTCTCTCTCTCTCTCTCGCCTGCTCTACTCCAGCCGACGAGGGGTCCACAACCTCCTACGAGAGTGGGGTGGCCCCCTCCGGGAGGAATTTTTCCAATACAGTATTGAAAAAACTATCCCGCCGTAAAATCTAATAATAATCTCCAATACAGGTCAAATACGGAGCAGAAAGTCGTACGGCGGACAAAAACTCGATTCTACAAATTATTCGACGTTGAGGAACGAATCACAAGTGGTAGGTAACCAATCGATACAACACAATATACAATATTGGATGGTCACTGCAGAAGCGGGGGTGTAATTAAAGTCCAAAGCGCATTCATAATTAGGACTTTGTACTACAGCTTCAGGCTTTGGTCAGCATGTTCTGTTTTTAACGATGATATGAACTCGACAATTTGTAAGTTTGTTTGAATTCCTTCTATTTTTTTTTTTATGGCCTTATCTATAGGATACCGAGTCCAGTGACGTTTCCGTTGCAGATTGGTTGCAGTTGGTTTATTTCTTCTTTTCCAACCAGTTATTGGGAGGGACTTGAAAACGTGATTGGGGCAGTTGGTGCAAGAACGTTTGAAAGTGTTCAAGTGTGCGCTTCATCGAGCTCTGAACGAATAATTCGGAATAACTTTTCAAGATTCGGAATATCTTGGTTGTGATTTTATGTCTCCGCTCGCCGGTTCTAGACTTTTCTAGACCGGTGTCTCGTCGCCCCCATCTTCAGCAGCTCTTTTAGGGTACGGTAAATTGCTGACTGAAAACCGGTCTATCGAAAGCCCAAACCAGTTAACGGCTCCAGAAGATCTCAAAGACCGTGTAACAGAAGAATAACAAAAAGACAAAATTAAAACATTAAATTGATTGTCTATATTCAATATACCTGTTTTGTGGTCTGCGAGGGGTTTGAATACTGTAGGTCCGTGATGTTTCTGTTTCTCGCTGAGGTTTGGTCTTTTGCTAGACCGGTTTCGGTCGCCATCTTCAGTAGCGGTGTTAGTCAATTGCACTTTGGATGTTTTGGGCATCCTCACTGCACTATCACTTTCACATGTACAGTACATATATATATATATATATATATATATATATATATGTACAGTGCAATATATACAACTGACAAACACTACAGTACAAGTGACAGTGACAGTGCAGTGAGGATGCCCAAAACATCCAAAGTGCTGACAGTGACTAACACAGCGCTACTGAAGATGGCGAGCGGCTGCCGAAACCGGTCTAGCAAAAGACCAAATCAGAGGAGACAGAAACATCACGAACCTACAGTTGTCTATATTCCTGTAATTCGTACAGTGCTAGTGTTATACAGTACAGTTTTACAAAAGATTAACCGGAGTTGACACCGTTTCTTTCAACCGATAGCGTGGGCTCTGAAAAACAGAGTTACGCAATAGCTAAAATAACGCAGCTAATTATTTCTTGAAGCCTTGCAGAAATCAACTATCGGGCCTTGAATTGACTACTGTACGAGGGATCTGTTAAAACAAACAATTTTATTGTCTGTGTTTGTATATTTTGCATACATTGTTCGTATAAGATACCGTAAAGATACTTCCTGTGGAAGTGTCCCAGGAAAAAATGAAACGTTAAGTGCAGAGAAACACTATGCGGCAGTAAACAAATTTTAGGAGTTTTAATTGTAAATAAAATTCTAAATTGAAAGGGAATTTTTCACAAAGTCGGGGACATTTTGTTCGACAACTGGCGCCCTGTTGCAAGGATACCAATATCGAAAACACTAAATTCTCGAGTTCAATACTTAACTCGTAAAATTATAGGAGAAAAAACGGAGGAGGAAAAAAATGAAAAATATACTAAATTGTGAAAAATAACAAAGAATATTTCGTTGTAAGTTGTAGAAAGTGATTGTTGAAAGAATGTCTCGTCGATGCACCACGGCTATCGTTTTGAAGGAAGTGATACTGTAAAGTGATAAATTTCTCAAATATTAGTTCTGACCGCATTATAGTTTTGATAAAATGCACGATGATATTTGTTTCAAGCGTCGAAATGTGTGCGCCCATACGGAATTAAAATCGACTATTATAATTGATTCAAACATTGGGCGTTGAAAAAATAACACTTACAACTCAGGCGTTTGTTGTCGGCTATTATATCGTAACGTAAGCTATCCAAGTCTTATATCTTTGGCGTGCTAACCCAATTCTAATTGAGGAAATGGCAATGGGGCATTGACCGAAGGCCTAATTCGCGCTATCGATATTGAAACTTGGTAACTTCGTTTCGCTTCGATAGCGAAACTTCGTTAGCGCATAGTGTGTATAGAATAGATTTTGATGAATAGAATAGTGGCAAATAATTGAAGTCTGGGCCAATCTCTTTTCTTTTCAATTCCGTCTTTAATTACCTATTATTATTTTATAATTCTAGGAAAACTATAGTTTGATATTTCAGTAATTAACTAGAAAACAAGTTGTGATCATGTTGGCAGTGGCACTGGAAGGTAGGGAGAACAGCTGTTATAACCGTGCCAACCTGTCCAACTACCTCTCAATGTCTCTATCAGTTTTGCTGTAGTCTCTAGTTGTTTCCTTTCACTCGTGCTTCCCTTCGGACGACGTGGCCTTCTCCACTCTCACTCGGACGATGGAAAACTCCACAGATATGTCTGCTTCCATGAAACTGGCACTGCTAGTCATGAACCTTGTTCCCCAACAATGCTACGACGAATCCAACAATTTTAACGTACTAAACGGTAAATTCGTCCTTTTCCCTCGATATAAATAGCACTCGACGCAGATACTCACGTTTTTCAAATAACCCAATAGTTGCACTTGGTGCTGAAATTTTAGTTTCGATAAATTTCAAACCGACGCCAATTTTAGATTTGTTCCCGATTATTAATCTTCTTGATAATGGTTTGACCGAGGAGTATTGCAAAAGATAGCTTAACAACGCAAAGATAACTTAATTGAACAATTACTCCGACTGCGAAGCGCAATTTAGAATATCCACACACACTTTCTAGTTGTTTTAACTAGTTCATGAATTGTCATTATTAGAATTTATTGATTAAACGACAATTGTATAAAATTGATAATCGGCGTCTGTATATATTTTAAAAATCGTGCTTAATTGTATTTTTCAGGTCCATGCTTAAAAGCGTCGTTGAGCAAAGCGTTGGAAATGCCATCATCGCTGGATCTTTCACGGTGAGATATTTTAGAATGGTCGTAATTTATTTATAATAATAAATAACCGCCCGAAATTCAATAATATTGAAATTCGACGTTTATTTTACAGTCAAACTTCCTCAGATTATTAAGATATGGAAAAATCAGAGCAAGGTGTGAGTTTCATAAGTATACTCCCGATCTGGCCGCAATCACCGCAACAACGTGCTATAGTTTCGTTAAACGATTCCCGTTCAGGTGATACCAGCGATTGAGAGAATTTCATTCTTAAAACTCTGTACACAGACAATGTGTACAATTCATTTTAAAATGTATAATTTTGTTAATCATTATTACGCGCACAATTGTGACAATTGTTGCGGGAAAGCAATTGATTTCTGTCCATTCGATTCTAAAATAAATAACTCTATTTAACCGGCGCTACAGCCGGTAGATAAACTATAAGTCAAAAGCAATGGAGAAATTATTACGAAGAACAAAATAAAGACAATTATACAAGGCTAAAAGCCCTTTCATACAGTTAATTAAAACTATATTCTTACCAAGAATAATCTGTTTAAAAGTAAAACCGTTTATATTTGAAGTTGCGTTTTACTCATATTATTCTCTATTTAAATTTTCCAGTGCATGGGGAAGGCTTGTTCTTGGCCCTGCAGACCCGTCTGTCGCATTCCTTGTGCTTCATTTCAAAATGTCGACCACACTGGCGTTCAGTTTCCTGGCGATGTACGTCTCCGTATTTTACACTCTACTTGGTATGACTCCCGTCAAGTGCTCTGGATGCTGCAAACAAGCAGCGTACCGATAATGGTATTCGGAAAGGTACTGATTGCGTTGATGAATTGTTATTCGTTTCCCCTAACATTATGAGTTGTGTGAAATCCAGAGTTTCACTCTGTTATTATTACACGTGCAAATATATATATATAGTCTATACGAATAGTACCTAATAAAATCGTTGATCCTAATATTGGATAAAATATTTTTATCGAGGTAGGGATATGAGCAATTCGAAAGGCAAACTGATCAAACTCTAGTTTATAGAGATCGTTGAAGAAATTCCAATAATTTTGAATTACTGGATGATGATTATATATAGAGTGACTCGGTCATATTGGAGAATGGGATATTTTCATGTAAAAATGGTTTAAATTTAAGAATATACGCTGTGCGAAATTGATCAGTTTGAATGACATCAGTGGGAAATTGTCGAGTTGAACTTACGATTTCATAACAGTTGAGAATTACATATATTATATTCGGTTTCCACTTGACTGGGCCTCTACGCCTGGCCAATAATCATAATAATTGTTCCACTTTTTCAATCCACAAGGCCGTACAGTGGTAACATTCAAGTAACGGTTTATTTTTTTTCGGTTGAGAGTTTAAACAATAAAATTTGATTTCTTCCACACGTCGAATAAGACATTAAACAGTTCATTAAATTCCTTACCGGGTCCGACACTTCATTTAACTTCTCATTAACTCCTGGATTATGTATTAAATTTGCGTGAATACCGTATCGGCTGGTAAGAGCCAAGACCTAAAATAGGACGATACCGACATAATTTGAAACCAATTGGAGTCTTATCGATCCGCCCTGTCGTTTATTAAACTCGGTTAATATATTGCAGTTAACTGAATTGTGTATCAATGTTTTTTTCGAATACTCGCGTTAAAATTCTTCGACTGCTTTGCGTTAAAAAATTTGTTAACTTGGCATCTTTGGCTAGCTCGGTTGCATTACCTTAGGATTATATTCGGCCGTATTAAATTAAAAATATTTTCAACGTTGGTTTTCAGTGAAAAAACCATTGTTCGAATATAATAGTGTTTATATATATATATATATTTTCAGATTGTTCAGGCGTATACCAATTATAAGAACGGAGGTACTGGACAACTGTCGGCCCGTGCACCCTCCTCTTCTTCGGCTCTTCGGCGCGTGTCTTCACGTCGATCAAGAGACCGGCGACACCATCATTGTCACCTACCTCCTGGCGACTATCGGCAACGG